>KE505290.1:157939-169031 GCA_000441515.1 Elaeis oleifera | reverse complement strand
TCGGTCATTTTGTGGAAAGAGAACTATTGAGCATGAAACGATGCATAACCATGATTACACTTCAAATTGCATACCATTTGCTTGGAGCGAAGACTGTAGCTCCTTGCCCTTTCCCATTCAACACCAAAGGCATGTGCGCTTGCATATGTGAAGGTTATTTCCCTGACTCTATTTTGTAATAAGCCCCTCAGTCCTCAGATCTACTGGTAGTTATATTGCCTTACTCCTTCAGAGGGAAAAGAGAGGGAGATTATTTTGTATCCTATCATTAATTTGAAATTCTATATTATGGATGTTTCTGATGTTAGAAGCATTATTTGTGTCCTATCATTCGACATGCATGATCCAATTGATAGATTTTACAACACTTGGTTTATTTTAGTTTCAGAAAAATGCTTGTCAAAACAATCATAATCCATTTTCATTGCTTTCATTGTTGCTTCTGCATGTCATCTATCTCTTTGTTTTTGCTCCATAAGGTCCTAGGCTGTTCATGTACTATGCCTACAAGCTCTGACGTGCAATGCTATAGGAATTCAAGGCTTTTTTTGGAGTGTGATGTATGTCCCACTGTCAAGTAAATAACATTTGGTTCAATCTGGCATGTTATACCAGTTATTCTTTTATATTCAACTAGATGATTATCTTATACCTGTTATTTTGAACTGTGTATCTAGAGTATATGTAGAAAAGTTAGCTCCATCCTTTTCTGCACTATATTATGCAATTCTTGGTCCTGTCCTTCTCACACTTTCTCCCTGAATCTTCTGGTTGAAGTTTTTATGGTATTGATATTCATTTGTTTTACTTGTTTGTCTTAAACTATTTATACTTTTTTCTTGCATTAGGATATAACTCAAGAAGCAGATGGCAGTATGATGGTTACTGGGCAGTGGTTTACCGTCCTGAAGAAGCTGAAGAAAACTGGTGGGAGCTGGGAAGCACGAGATACCAGGGAGCTTTTCTACAGTTTCCATCTCGATGAGGTTCCAGCTGAATCTGTGATGCATAGGTGTATTGTCCACTTTGTGCCTTTAAACAAGAAGTTGCCACTTCGATCAGAACATCCAGGTTTTATCGTGCAAAAGGTCTATGACACTGTTGAGAAAAAGCTCTGGAAATTAACTGACAAAGATTATGAAGACAATAAACAACATGAAATTGATCTTCTTGTTAAGAAAACATTTGAGCGTTTAGGAGATCTTCCAGATGTTGAGCCTGAAGATGCTCCTGCTGATGATGCTGATCAGTCACTGAGTAAGAAGAACCTTGGTAAAAAGCGCATGCAACCCATCGATGTCTCAAGAACTGAAGATGCTCCAGGGAGGTCTGACTTCCTGACCAGAGCAGATACACCTGGAAGCTGTACAGAGTATAGAGCAATCCTAGCAAAATTCAAAGCATTGACTGGTGATTCATATCGCGATAAGTGGTTGGATAAGCTTCTACAAGGAATTAAAGCAGCATGCAATTCAAAAGAAGATGCATCAGCCGAGGATAAAGGGACAGGAGGGAATGGCGCTTCAGATCATACTACAACTGGCAACAACAGTGAAGACAATGTAAGTGGTGCATATGTTCCTGTCCTGCCAATCATACTGTGTTTTCACAACATATCATATGGTCATATGGATTATCTTTTTGGTGGGAAAATTAGCTTGCTTGCTTATAGAAGAAAATCCAATATGCCATAGGTCATCATCTCCAAAATCTTGTTGGCCCAATATGGCAATTGGCATCTTGTCACTTCCTCTTAATCTTTTTCTTTTGTTAACTTTAGCTTACAGTTTGTATTAAGGAATCTCATGACATAGTACCTATGTCATGTTTTATGTTTTGTTTAAGTGATCTGTTACAGGAATTGAGCATTTTAATATCTTTCTAAGCAATGATGTTGGCTATCTGTTTTGTTTACAATGATTGGTTATAACATTGGTCTTATTTTTGTTAATATATATCTTATGAACAAAAATTTCAAGTTTTGAATATTTACAAGATACAATGAAATTATGAAATAATGTCTCCTTTCATTTCTTTCTACTTACGTTATTATTTATCAAATACTGTTTTGCAGTCTGCTGGAAGAATTTGCTGGCCGGATGATGCTGTCCCAGCAATAACTGCCCTTGAGAGGGCTACACATGAAACTCTGGGTTCCGATTTCCAGAAATATAACCAGAAAATGAGGCAGTTGGATTTCAATCTCAAGGTAGAATAATTGTTCACAGTTAGCTTCACTTAATTGTATCATAGCTATCCTTGTAATCTCGCCTTCACAAGAAATGTTCAAGTATCAGCATTCAAAATATCAGCTCTGTTTATATTCTGTGCCTCGTTGCAACTCTGAAACTGCTTTCAGAGAGTTTGTGTAATAGTTTGAAATTAATTTTCATAGTTTTTTCCAAATAATCTTCCTTTATGACTTATGTAGCTTGTATGCAAATAATACTGCAGGGAGTTACTTTTTGAAAATTATATGCTGTTAACTTTGTTTAGAATCAGGGTCCTTTACTTGTAATCTGGACTTAGTACCCATGTTTGGAACTTGTAATTAAAACTTCATCTTCTCGAGAACTATAGCTTTTGATGTCCATTCAGTATGTTATACAATGTTCCTTCTCAAAAAGTTGTTTCTCCTTTGACCCTTCAGATGACTTTGATGTCAGTTTTCTTCCTCCAAAACATTTGAGGAAGGTGCAGTTTCTTAATTATCTTTTGCCTCTAAGCTAAGATCTTATCAAGCTTTGTTGAAAATTTCTGTTGCATATAAGTCCATGGTTATTTCCAGCTTTTCATTAGGTTGTCACTAAGAATTATGGGCGTAGACCTTGTCGAGACTTACAGTCCTAATGATTAGGCATGAATGCAAAATACGACCTTTAAAACTTCCATGTTCTGGATCTTGGGTCTGGGTCTAGCAGAAGCGTACCTGTCATGATCTGAGCTGTCCATCTAATACACTAAGTTTAGGGACTAGTTTTGCAGGAACTCAACCTAACAAGAACAGACTCGATAACTTATATGGTATATGATAAAATGGGAGGTCTATATCCCCGGAAAACTAAGAAAACGCCAAGAAAATGAACACGATCCCATGGGTTGTATGGTGGAGGTCCGCACCCTCCAAGATCACAACCATAACAGCATTTGGGAAAAGACAATGACTCATCATAAGGAAACCGACGGTGGTATTGCCGGCCCCCAGAAAGGTCACTGAATGAGGGGAATGGAAGAATACCTCAATATATTGTTTTATTCTTGTACTTTGGTGAATGAGGATCCATAAAGCCCCCCTCCCAATTATTTGGGATGAAGGCTGGATGATTATATTTATGGTTTTACACCCTTTATGTTCTGGTAAAATACTCATCACCCTTGGTAATACATCATTAGTGAAATATCCAGAGGACATGAATTATCATACTCACCTGGAAGTTGGACCCAGATTGTATTCTGTGTGTGTTGGGTACAGTATGGGTCTTAACATCCCAGAACTGACCTCTAGACCTAATGGGTCTTACCTAGTGGGACTCCAGCCTGACCTGATTCATGGTTGAGGAGGGATTTGGTAAAAGCTGAGGCCCAGATGCCCAATTAGGCTAGACCATTTAGGGAGGTACTCAGACCTGAGCTGACCTGTTAACAACCCTAGTTTCCAAGTTGTTCTTGTGACCTTAGAGCTTGTTAGTGTTCTTCATCACCTTGCTGTTAGAAGGTGTAGACCTAATGCTCTTGATGTGGGAATTTGGTGCTTTGATATCAAAGGTTATGGAAAGTCTTTGAGTTGATCTTTGCATAACAATAAGTATAATTGTCAAGAATTACCCTGGCTATTTTGAGTCAGTTATTTCATATTTTGACACATGAAACTGACTGTCAACCTGACATCAGCCAACTACTTTTTTAGCAGGGTTTGGCTTGCATGGATAGTCTTTGAGTCAATCTTCAGCCCACCCAAAACTAAGCTTCCTATCTGAGTTTTCTTCCCTAATATAATTTTCTCAGTATTTGTGCTGTAAATCATCAAATTGGAGATTCAACTGTGCTGTACAGGTGAATCCTTTATCTTGTGGCAATTTTTAGTGAACAAAAAGGGGATAGAGAAGAAAGAAAATTCAGAAGTTGATATTTTGATTAAATTTCTAGTTTAAAAAATTATATTTTCATCAAAGATCTTCATGAATTTGCATCGAATTATGGTAGCATTATCTTTTGATCTTTGTGATATATATCCCAGGATAAGATGGATATAGCTTTATTTCACGCATGCACAAAAATTGTTCTCTGTTGATCTGTTTATGTAATTTGAGCATATATGTCTCTACATAATTTTTCTGTTTTACCAATAATTCTTCACTCTGGAATGTTAGATTTCATCTTTAATGCTTATGCTGAACTGTGATAATTAACTTTTGAATACTTAAAATATTTGGGGTTGTTAAAGCGGTCATTGGTCCTTCCTCCCTATATTTATGCAGAACAATGTGATGTTAGCTAGACGCCTACTGAATAAGGAATTGGACCCTGTGGTTATTCTGAACATGTCTCCCAATGAACTGAAGGTATGTATCCATGTCAAATAGTTTTTCTGTACTATTTCTTTGTATTATTTCTTTTGTGGTTGCTATATTTGCATGCCTCTTCATAGGACCAAGACAAAGTAGACTAGTCTATTGTACTCATATGAAATGTGCATGCATTTAGCTGTTGGATTGCATAACCAGTAATTTCATATTTACCATCTGATTATTTGCTCCTTTAATAACAAATAGAGCTTTACAGGGATATGTACATTAGCTGTGATAAGAATAAGAATGCGTGATCTTTTATGATCCTGACCTACAAACTTTCATGGGAATTTGGAGGTTGATAATTTGTTGCCTAAAGCTGGTGCTTTGATTAGATTTGTGTTTGAGTGAGGCTGTGGGAAGTAGGGATGCAACTGAGGTTGGGCTTAACCTGAATGTGTCCACCCACCCGCTTGTTGGGTTGGCTTGGGTCGAGCTTTTATAAACCTGGCTTGTTCTTGGGCTGAAAAATCCCAACCTGACCTCAAGTTAATGGTTGACTTTCAAACCTACCCAAACTTGACCCTAACCCAACCCGACCTGACTTAGCGCAACCCTACATGACATATAAATAAATAATTGACATTTATATTTCATAGGTGGTACTTATGTATTGATATAATTGTGTTTGTAATCTTATTGAATTGTGTGTAACTTTATAATTGAAATTTATGAACAATTGAGGTCTTAATTCAACAAATATTAATTAAATAGGAATATCCCAAACTTTTCTATATCTTAAAATTTGTATTTAACCCAATTTAATTCAATTGACATGGCATGATCCTACTCAACCCGTCTAACCCAATCAGACTCAGCCTACCCAACCCAAATTGGATTTAGCTTATAACAGGGTTCGGCTGGATTTGGTTAGAGAAACCCCAACTCAAGACCATGTTGGTTTGGATTAGGGTTGAGGACTTACATGTTAGATTGGGTTAGGGTATGCCCCTCAATCCAACCAAACCTACCCAAACTGCAGCCCTAATGGGAAAATACTATGTTTGTAAGTGCAGAAGTCCAGCAAAGACACTCTTGGGAATGTTTTATCCTAATAGTGTCAAAAAAAAAAATCATTAGAAACGTTTGAAGGATTAATGATTTATATGGGCAAGTAGGAAACGAGGATAACATTTTATTCATTTTGTTAAGCCTGTTCCAGCAGAATCATGATAAAAATACTTAGCTCAAACCCCACAGGGAATCCAAAGGTCCAATAAGTCACAGATGTTGTATATCAGAGTGTATTTGAATTTTTAGATACAGAAGTTGGGCTAAGGGCTGTTGGCAGCTATCATATCCTGACACTTTAGCATGTATTGTCACCTTGGAACAATTCTAGATGGATAGAAGTAATCTCTGATCAAACTGAGATATGTTTCATTAGATATGTGACATTTGTTTCTCTTCTTTCTTTATTGCATTTCTCTAAAAGAACTAAGAGGACTAGAAACTAAGAATTAGGCAGTGGTTTGGGTGAAGTCACTACTCAGAAGTGCGAGCATCCACTTCCTGACCTAATTCTGACCTGACCTGCCGAAGTTCAGCATGTCAGTGAAGGCTTGAGCACAGCAGTTTGGTTCCCACTTTCAGCAAACGTGTGGAAGTGGTGATGTCTGGCAGAAGCTAAGTTTAGGCCTATTGCTTCCATGCAAACTCACACTGTCCCCTGGTAACTGGAAATCTGAAAGAAGATGACTAATATTTTGAATGCTGAACGTTAATCCTTTTCAGTGTTTTATACATGAGTGCTATGTTTGATTTTGTTCAGAAGATTGGTTTGGGTATATGGTCTGCTACATGAATAGCAGAAGCAAAATTGTCAAGGTTGTTCTATCCAGGTGAGCAAAATAGTATCTGGGTGCACATAGAAGTGAGCAATAGTCTATGTAGTGTATGATGACCTTGTCACCACGATAGTTGACAAAGTAGTTCCTGAGGATCAAGCTGAGTTTATTTACTCAAGTAAATAGCAGTGTTTGAACTTTTGGTTATTTGCATGGTAATCTACCATCTCATATAGGTTACATAATTCCTAACAGCCATAACATTCATATTGCGTTCATATCATGGAACATAAGCTAGATATGAGTACTATTACTTGTAGTTGCCGGAACAAGGAATCATCATATTTCAAATATGTGTTGTATATTGGTTCCATTTATCTGTGGTTGTTTTTCCTGGTGCTTATATCTGAGTATGAGTTGTCTGACTGCCCCTTGAGAATTTCAGGATGGTTTGTGGTTTGTTTTTCATGGTGCATGCATACAGTTGATTTTTAACTGTGTCCCTTGGGCATTGCAGGATGGTTTGCTTGCTAAAGAAAAAAAACAACAGAACCAGAAGAATCCAAACAATTGCAGGTGAATATGCTGATCTATAAGAATATACTGACGTATGCAAATTCTTAATAGGAGCTGTATTACCATAAATCATATTGAAAGGATAATTGTTCCCATGTGACCTATAGAACGTCACTTGTCTAAGGAGAAAGCAAGTATAGTTCAACTTCTGGAGGACAAGTGATAGTTTCTAATTCTAGCAGTAATATGTATTGTTTGAATATTAATTTGTGAACGGAAGTTCATACCTTCATTTCATGCTCAAATGTTCTATTTGGCTTGTGCAACCAGATGACTGATGCTAGATGTTCAAGATGCACGGAGAAGAAAGTAGGGATTGCTGACATTATCCAAGCTGGAGGTCATGGGGATAGATACCAGGTGTGCAAATAATTATTGTTTCTCTTTTGTTTTGTTGTTGTTGTCATCTTTATTGTACTGCAGAGTGGTTTGCTTACCTGAATGGTGACGTAGAGATCCTTATTGTAAGACCTTTATCTACAAGCTTAATTTATCTCTTTATTTTAACTTTTGATCAAAAACTTGTCTTTCATCTAAACTATAGGAAACTTTGGATACATAAAAAAATAGAATGTATATGTTCTTTTGTTGATGGGTCTGAAAATTTTACATAAGATATTTCATTATATGTTGTAGGGTATGCATTGCAAAGTCTCAAATAAATGGTTAGATACAGCTATATCTTTCATGGTGATGTCATAAAAGTTGGCATTTCAATTTTTTATGACCAGTCCAATTCTCTATATTGATTTTCAAAACCTCTTCTGAAACTGTTGTCTGGGGCCTACCTGTGGGGGTGTGGGGTGAGGGGGGAAGGGGGGAGGGGTGTTGTGCATCTTGTTGCCTTGATTTGGTTATTGGTTTCAGGTCCTTATATTAGAAGCAGTGGAATGTGCTGTCAGGATGTGGTCTGCGATGAATGTATAAACAGCAAGTCTCTCATTGAACTTCCTCTCCCAAACTAGCAAGTATATATGCAGTTAAAAGACTAAAGTACTGGTAAATTACTAAGTAATCATTGGTTTAATTTCTAATATTTCTGGACTATACGCATATAGGAGTTTTCAGATTCAAACAATTAATACTACGGTTAGAAATTTTGTAGTGGTACACTCATAGTCCAAGAAGAGTTAATCCTGAAGCCCAAGGTTGAGGAATTGTAATTCCTCTAGATCTAATATTGATTCTTTTTATTCATAGTGGCAATGTAAGTGCTGAAAAGTATCTCCAGGACACATGCTTGTTTCGCAGTTGGTGTTATGAACATGAGCAATGAACAGAGTATAAGAATAACCCTTGTCTCCTTTAGATTTTGGTGACTGCTTTTATGTGTTGAAAGTGTTCCAGACTGTAATTATTGATAAATTGCATCATTTTCAGTGGAGCGAGTGATGCAGAGATGAGATTTGCAAGATAATGTTGGAGTGATATTATGTTGTGTTTAGAGTGAAAGAGACATGATATTCTTAGATTGTTGTAGGAATATCATCAGTTGGCCGGAATGTCTTTTGAGTTTGTAACTCATCGGATCAAGTTTTACTGAGACTTTCGATTTAGGCTTGGACATAGTCCATGACTGTTGGTCCAGTCTATTCTTTGGAAGTTAATATGATCATGTCGTAATAAAATAAAAAAAAAGAAAAAACTTGTGCTATCTAGTTCGGGAGGTTTATAGCAGGTGAGGTTAGAAATGTTCTCCTTGTTGTGAATGGGTTGCCAAGGGTGACGTCTATCATTCAAGTCGAGATAAACGAATTATGCATGCATTGATTGAGAGATTCAATGTTGGACGGTATAAGCATCCAATATTTTATGGTTCAAGTACTATATTATTCTCCAGTTTGTTGAAATTATGTTCTAAATTATGATACTTTCTACTTAAGGCATAGATCCTATTGTCTTGATGATCATTATGTCAGCATATGCCTTTGTATTATGGTATCTCTCATCTCTGTTTTTTGGTTTACCTAAACCACAATTTAGCTCAAGTTGTTTTTCTTCACCCTTTTTTTGTCAGGGATGCTAACTAACATTTTATGTTTTTGTTCTTCTTAATTAATCAGTTGGAATGCACTGCCTGTGGTTACATGTGGTATGCCTCTAGAGATGCCATCGCAGCATTGACCATAGATGCGCCCAGTGTTGTTGGAAATGTGGGAACAGCACCCTGGGCCACCGCCAAGTTTGAGGCTGTTGAGAAGCAGCTTGTGAGTCCGCGAGAATCTGAGAAGCCAGCTGCCGATATTTTTAAGAAGACCACAGCAGCTTATATGCCTGTCTTGGAAACTCAGAAATCATTCAACAGATCAAAGACAGAAGATCCTTCAGTATCTGCAGCAAACCGTGAATAGAGTATATAATTTCCAGTGTTACTTCTTTCCTCCCTTCTTTTTCAGTTGAATGCTTGGTAGAATCAGCACTTGTAAAGCCTTGTAAAAATAGAAAAGAAATGCGTGGTATGGTTTATGATTTTCTTTGAATTGCATTTGCAGCCTCCATTCCGTTTTAGTTTAACTGGTGCTTGGCACGTGCAACGCACATAAGGGGAATATGGAAAGCTGCGAATGCGATCGTAATTTTCATTAGAATGTGCAGAGAAACATATTGATGTTCGTGGAGAGAGAAGGGTTTGCACTTTGCTTTCTGAGGTGATATATGGTTGCACAACTGCCTATGGGCAGGTAGTTGTTCTGCACAACGACTAGGTGCTTTCTTGGCACCAATGTCTACTCTGGATCCATGGAGTCCTTTTGCCTGGAAGACACACTAAGTGCCTTGTCTTTGAAGTAACTCATTGTTAGTTCCAGAAAAACCCAAGTCATTGTTTGGGCTGGTAGATGCTCAAATGCTTATATCGAAAACATCACCTCATTTGTGGTCGTTCGGGTCTGGGCGGGGTGGTGATGATTTACCTTTTTTTTGTTTGGGTGGTGGGTTTGGGGGGTGGGGGGAGGCGGGGGGTTGTTGGTTGGGATGGCTGCTTTACAAAGCTCGGCCAAGCTGTAACGGCTGAGCCGTAATTGGAAGGAACATCCAATCTTTCCATCCGTGGCTTGGCCTGGATGTGACCAGAATAGATCTGCTTGACCCGAATCCTTTAGACCCATGGTTTGACTGTCGTCAGAAAAAGATAACATATTTGAAAAATGTGCATGGGCATGGGTCGCTAGAAATGGATCTGACTCTACCTGACCCTTTCTGACCAAACTCAAGCCGAAGACCCATTTCAAAATGGGTATGTAACTTATTTATTGGCGAGTTGAAGATTCAATTAGCAGAAAAAGCTCATATTCATAGTTTCTTTAATATTTTTTGTGCCCATTATCCATGTCATTGTTAATTTTCTTCTAAATATATACTAAGTACATTCTTTTTGATTTGTATCCATCCTAGCATATGACAAATACCTTTTCAAGTGCTAGGTTTTCAACACCTGCCGCTATGGGTATTCCTTCTCCCCATCAATGCGGGATGTTTCTATTTATTCATCTCTTGATTGATCTTTCTGTTATATTGTTATATTTTGAAGGTATATCTACATGATCTGGTCGGTTGTTCAAAGCTTGCAATACATTTCATATAGAGCCAAATCGAGTAATAAATATGACAATGATGCACATGCTTAGCCGACATAATGATGTTGAAAATTGGAAAAAATCAATGCATTATGTGGGGTAGATTCACATGCTTAACATTGACATAATAACGATGATGAAATTCATATATGGCCAAGGGTAGAAGGAGCACCACGATTTCACCCGAAATTAATTAAATTATATTATTTATAAAATACTATTCTACCATATGGCAATTTCAAGGATTGCTCTTTGGATTGCATCTTATATGTTACCAATCATCGGTAGTATAGAAGTAGGATTGTAGTGGTCCATATCTGAATATATTTGCTGTCTATTTATTTCATTTTCTCTTTCAGTTTTCTTTATAGTGGTGGTAGTGGTGGCCGCTGGTGGTTAGTGGTTGTGACAATCAGATAAGTCCAATTGACTAGCAAATGACAAATCCAAAATCCATTGTGCATCACAGCCCATTCCAATAAAACCTTTGCTTTCATTCGGTGCGCTTCATCTAATCTCCTTCCCATTTATATGAAATTAATATATATATATATATATATATATATATATATATATATATATATAT
>KE505290.1:74910-98823 GCA_000441515.1 Elaeis oleifera | reverse complement strand
GAGTGGGGGAAGAACTTAACACGTGGATACACGCATGTAATTCTTATATGGACGTGTTTCGGCATAGAAACCTGTATGCGGACATATGTACTTCAGTCTAACAAAGGAATCGTGGGAGCGGAAGTCTTTGGGTATTGTATTGATCTGCGTCCCCGTGTTCAGCGGGCAGCTTGGCCATGAGTGCAGCTGCTCCGCGTCCTATCCCAATCTTCCGGCGGCGCCGCCAGATCTCCGGTGAACTCCTTCGCCCTCGCTGCTGTCCTCCTCTCGTGACGCGAACTTGAGAGAGGAGGATGGATATGCGGAGTGGTAGAATAGTTCAGCAGGATGACTGTTCGACGAAATGCTCGAGAGAAAGTAGTGCGAAGAAGTCACTGATCGCCCATAAGCAATAATGGGACATGTCTTGGATCAAGTTCCGCAGCAGTGGCGCCTTGGGTAAGTGATTCTTTATCGTGGTTATTGGTAGCAAGATACAAAATAATTGATTAACGGCAACGGAAAGCCTTTCTATTTTTTAATTCGGTGCTAGTTGAAGATGTTTGGAGTGTGTGGTTTATGATATATAGATCTTCTTTTAGCTTTCTCAAAATTTATTACCTAAAATGTTCCTTCTGTATAAAGTTTGCCAAGTGTTCTTGATGTGAATGAAACAATAGCAACTTTAAATCAGTACACATATTACAGTCTGAGTAAAAACACTTTAGTATAAACCTCATGAAAAGGTTCAGTCTAATTCTACTCAGCCTCATCAACATGCCCCTCATCCTCATCAGCCACTGCATCATACTCTGACACCAAATTATGTTAGCTTTGAAAGTGTGTTGGTTCACACACTTGAGCTCGATACTGCTATATGTTGGGGATAGAAGAGGCATCAAAGTTCTATAATCACTCTAATTGATATAATGGGAGAGAGCAGGAGAGGGTAGATGGAGTGTACACCAATGTAACTTCATCTCATTAGTTCTTCTTGCTTTATTATATGATGAACCACTACATGACTTTGTATAATTACATAATGACTCTTGATGTATCTTTTACATGAATGTACTAGAACATTTAAGAGACAATTTTTAATACTTGCATAGTATTGTAAAAGACACCCTTTGGGAACACTAAAGATACATCATGAATACTAGCATTAGATTGTTCATAGACTCTAGGAAACACCATGTAGAAACTTTAAGAGACATGACTACTTGGAAACTTTAAAGACATTCATAACTATTCATTTCATGGGTGTAGGTTGTATCTTTTGTGTGGAAGAATGATTGATCTTCATTCGCAGCATGAACAATTGGATTGCATTTTGCACAGCTTTTAAAGCAAGACATTTGCCTCATGATCTGTGCTGACGGACGAAAGGGAGAGGTTGGGGGGCTTTGAAGCTGTGGATAACTCGATCCAACAGTTGACCTTGTGAAGAAGATCAATCATTCTTTGTATAAAGGATACAATCTGAACCCTCATTTCATTAGATGACTCAGCTTAGATGACTCTTGCCATGGCATTGGACATACACTATTAATTTGTCGACTCTTTGACTATATCAGATAGGATGCCTTGTAAAATACCATGTAGGTTGGCTCAACTGAAATGACTACTAAATTTGATTTAGTATCCAACAAATCATTCATTCATATGGCTCTCCACCCTTGTGAAATCATCTTGGTTCTTCTACTAGTGACAACAATAACTCTTTCTCTAGACTGTATTGCCTGGTCAAATCACTAGCATTGCCTTCAATTGGTATCTTGCCTAGCAAGCCTGCTGTCATTCCACCATTTTGTAAAACATTAAACTCATTCTTTGATCTTCTGAACCTTCGCATGGTATCAAGTTTTTGTTCCACCTCCCTCATTGTGGGCCTTTCTTCCCCTTTCAATCTCAAGCACAATTCAGTAAGAGAAGCAACTGTTTCGATCTCTTCTTCTCCTCCCTCTTGGAAAATGTGGGGGTCTAAAATGTCAGAGAGATGATTCTCTCTTAATGAACAAATGAATTCCAAAGTTAGAGTTCCATCTTTATGTCTACTGTATGAAATTGGATCCTTCCCAGTTAACAACTCTAGGAGAATGACTCCAAAGCTATAGACATCACTTTTTCTGTTAGTTGGCCTGTTTGGTAGTACTCAGGATCCAAGTAACCATATGTTCCTTGAATAGCTGTGGTCACACATGTTCGATTAAGAGGAATAGACCTTGAAGCACCAAAATCTGATATTTTGCAGTGTAACTTTCATCAAGTAGTATGTTAGATGACTTGACATCTCTGTGATAAATTGATATTGAAGCCGCAGAGTGTAGATAGGACAGTGCACTTGCAATTTCAGCAGCAATCCTTAGTCGATCTTGCAATGATAGAGGAGGCAAATGTTGGCTATCATGGAGATGGTTGTAAAGAGTTCCACCAGAGATAAATTCATATACTAACAAGGGGACTTTGGATTCTAGGCAACACCCAAAGAGCTTAACCACATTTCTATGATTGATTTGGGAAAGAATAACCATCTCATTTATAAATTGATCTAACTCAGTCTGATTTGCTATTTTTGACCTTTTGATAGCAACGACCCGTTGGTCTGATAGAATTCCTTTATAAACAGTGCCATGGCCTCCTTTACCAACAACACGAGTGCTATCAAAATTGTTGGTCGCCTTCTCTAGCTCTTCTAATTTGAAGATTTTCAACCTTTCAACAAGACTTTCGTCAGAAGAGACAAGCTGTTGTAATAACAAACCCCGGTTTTCACAAAGAACTTTTCTTCTTTTTTGACATTTCTTTCCTTCAATTTACTCCAAATCAGAGCACTAGATCCAAGAAGAAGAAGAATGCCTACTCCAACACCTCCAGCTGTTAAAATAATTGTGCCTGCCAAGATATGTAAGAACTTATAATGACATATTGTGACATTTTGGATGGTAAATGATAGACAAATTAAGATCAGACAGGCAGGAGAAAGTAGGAAAGAATAAACAAATAAAGCTTCCATTAGTCATGGCCATGATGGAATTAGATCCTCTTGAGTTTGTGTGTCTACTTCATCCAGTCAAATTAGCCATCACCATCCATGTACATGGATCTCTTGTATTTCTAATGAATAATCAAACAGATGGTTTCTATTCTAGTTTTAACCATGTCTCATCAATCAGCCGATGTTGATAAGTAAGAATATCATGAATGAATGGCGGATGATTTAACTAGATAGAACTGGACTTAGATACAATTTAGATAATCCAAAATTGAGCACCATGTATATATTTGGATGTTGCCATATTTATTCTGCAACCTATAGTCATTGTTTCTATGTGGATCGGAGATTCAGGAAATATATATATTAATTCTGAGGTAGTTAGGTGTAGAAGAGAGAACACACCTAAAACAGATTTATCTCTGATGCAGCCTGCTTCTATCAGAGCATTTCCATGCGTGCCTTCTGGACAGTTGCAAGTATAGCTCCCGAGGGAATTAAGACAGGTTCCATAGCATGGATACTGCTCCGGAAGCCCACACTCGTTTATATCTACAAGAAAAACAGCTTTATGATAAGAAGAAGGCATGCTTTGAAGTAAAATTTAGAATTATGAGAAGTTGAGTCTCTCAGCAATAAATTGGTGATTTGGTGGGGGATTCATGACTCCTCCGCTTTCAGAGAGAGAGAGAGAGAGAGCTCGAGTCCACTCCAATTCCAATTGATTGATATCTTCAAGTTTCCTAATTAAGTTTCTAAGGCAGAAGCTAGCAATTCAATGATGATCCAATTGGAAATTTCATCAATCTCTGATCTAGATTGGATGATCATCGATTCAGACGACAGAAATTAGGGAAAAGAAAATTAAAACTCATGATCAGTACCTTGGCATCCATTTGGGAGATAGGGATTGCCCTCATAGCCCACTGAACAGCTGCAATAATATCCAGGGCCGTTAGGAGAGTCGGTGCACTTGCTGTGGTCGCTAAGACAAAGGTAAGAAGTGGTGTTAAGCTTGGCTTTCTCACAGCTTGTGCCTCCTACAGCCCAGTCCAGTGCCACAGGCACCCCATTCTTATTTCTCTTGTAGAAGTCAAACGATATGATATCAGAGGCCATGAACTGGTACCATTCTCATCTGCCAAGAAAGAATAGCTGCAAGGATACACCTGGTAGACGCTGGAGATATTGAGCCTGGGATCAATGACAGAATTATAGTAGACAAACCCTTGGGAATGGAAGTCTGGCAGCAGCCCATGCCATTGCAAGAGCCGTTAATGATGCTGCTTATATCGCTGCATGTTGCCAAGCATCCACTGGCATAACTCTGTCCATTGGAGCTTAGTATGTAGGCGAGGGTGTTGCAGCCAATGGTGGTGAATTTGTTGCGAGTGTCGGAGAACTTGAAAGGGTGCCCTTCAAGTCCATCAGGCGAGCTGTGTTGCCTGTGAAGTTGTTGTTGCTGTTGTTGTAGCACACCCAGCTGATGTACCAGTAGACATGTGCGAGGCCCTGTGGCAGCACGACATCGATTAGCTCGATGTTGCCACCTAAGAAAGGCTTCGAGTTGTTGCATGTGACCTCGAAACCTTCCATGAAGCAGTTCGGGCCAATGCCGAAGGGGTATGGGATGGTGATATCCCCGCACTTATCTACGCAGCCTGGTAATGAAGTATTCGCTGATCCCACCGCTGCTGCTCCCAGCAGCAGCAGCAGATGTAGCTGGAGCAACAACACTGGAATGGATGCCATCCCTCTTTTGCTGAAAAGATTGCATATGATGGAAGATATCAACTCTTTTTTCTGGGGTACATAAAAGGGGAGGACTTAAAAGGCATCTAAACCATGTAGAATTAGCAATTCTGAATCAACTGTCTGAGTCCCTGAAGCTTCCTTGGCCAACCAACCTGCCACTTGATTTCCTTCAGGGAAGATATGGTTGGAGGAAGATACCACCTCTTTAAACGCAGATACAGAGAAAAAAAATTCCAGGGACGTGCTAGTTTTAGTTGTATTAATTCTAGACTGGCAAGTTTTTTTTTAATTTTTGGAGGAGAGTTGACTTTTCTGGAGACATTTTCAGCGTGAGGCAAGCTTGGCTGGTGTTGCAGGTGTTGGAGTTGTTGACTTGTTATCCAATTTTTGGGGAGAGCTGTTGGCCTTTTACTTTTCATCGTGAAGAAAACTTGGCTGCTGTTGTGCATGTTTGAATTGACTGAATCCTTTTAAGATCAAATGTTGATTGTTATGCGGTTTTGGTGATCATAGGACAGGCGTGAGTCTGGATGCTTCGTATTATAGATCTCTTCCACAGTTTTGTGTTCTTGTCCCACCTTAGCTGGGAGAAGCGAGAGAGACTACCAAAACCATATTCTGTTCAATTGGTAGCTCCGATTTCATTTTACCCACAAAAAAAAAAAAGATGAAGCATTAGATTGGAATTTTTATTAGGAATACAAGGTTTTCTAAGTGCCAAAGTTGTTGCAGAAAATATTTTTCTTGGAACGAACAAAATCAAATCCAAACCCCTTTACGAGGAGTAACGCCATGCCTAATGAGAACAGCTTCCAGAAAGTAAAAACTGACTCGTTTCAGGCATGACCTCAGGTGCATAAAGCTTTTTTTTCTTTTTCCTTTTAAAATTCATAAGTCAAACCATTAAGTTGTTGGGTAATGTTAGGTCTTTAACAACCATCGTGGATATATGGGGCCTCATATTTAAGATGTGGGTTAGGTTCAATATGCCACAATTTTTTTTGGTTGGGTGGGGGGACCATAATGCCTATTTTGCATCAATTGGTTTAACAAGAAACCTGATTTGATGTTCTTTTTGAGTACATTTCTGGATTGACCCCAGAGAAAGTGTTCCTTCTAACATCGTGGATAGAATTATTAGTATCTTGAGTAATGTTGGATCTCTAGCATCCATATCGAAAGATCGAAGGAGCAACACTTGAACCTGTGGATTAGTTCCAACATTCAGCAAAAAAATTATGTCCATTGTAGGGTTCATGATTTCGATACATTTTGATATATTATTTGGAGTAAGATTGCTTTATCTAAAAGCATAGGTTAATAGTCATAATAGCATGACACTCCAGATGCAAATCTTGAATCCTGCAATGAACAAGACTCAACCTTGCAATGAATGTAATGTTTGCTTCATAGACCTTACCTGCATATGAATTTGGGAAGACTCTGCATCGAAACCCACTTTATTTTTATTCTTTTCTGAAATAGAACAAATTTTTAAAGCAAAAACAGTCTATTTCGAGTCTTACTGAAGTCTCGCACCTATCGATCTCCTAACTATTATAAAAACCTCTTTAAATGTAAATTAACCTACAGTACACATTCGCATCCATTATTAATATGTGTTCATCAACTAAATTAAATATGTGATTCATTTCCATTGGAATAGTGAAATGGTCCTCTGAAGTTCACAAGATGTGCTGTGTTTGTGAAAGAAATGAAAGAGACCTTTTTAGCTGAAACAAAAGAATGATAAGATTTCTTATAAAACTCCCTATAAATCGAGGTTGAATTTTGATAACCTTATGACCTAATCAAAGAAAAACACCTTTTCCATGTTGAACTTATGACCATTGTACTCAAAAACAAGACAATATAAAAAAAAAAAAGAAAACATTGACTCGCATAGAGTTTTTAAATATACTGATCATTGGATTCCAACCTACCTCCATTGCAGCAGATGGCAATACTCTGTTGTTTGAACCTTATTGATGGAATCGACTTGTCCTAACCAGAGCTCATCATGTGTCCCCTGGATTATTCTTCACACTAACCAACCGTATATCGCCAAGTTGATAAAATGGCAGGGAAGCAGTGTCTTACCAGGTGAGCGAGGCTTGTCGTGCCAACCCTTCTATCAAGTGAATAGCAAGGTTTTGATCTCTGACAAGATCCTGGTTAAGATATCAGCTTACCTCTACAATGCATATGAAAGCTTGACCCTTGCAATCTCCAGATCAACCAATACACGCTAACAGAATATGGGTGGATTTTTATAATTTTCTTTACTTTCTTGAATAACATTTTAGTTAAAAATATCAAACATGGATAAAATGTGTAGTTGGTAATAGTTTTGTCTTATTGATCAATAATATCTCCAAGATTTTGATGAGCACCAGCAAATTCCTTGGACAATAGGAGCAGCATACGAGGGCGGTCACCAAAACTATCTTGTGATCCTAAGATCATTATTTAAGGTCAGAAATCTTTTTCTCTGAGAAAATAGTAGGGGTTACATCAACCCAGCCACCCAGCGGATGTGTAGGATTTGAACGCAGGCCGTTGGTGGGTATGACCCTTTCAAAGACTAAACCAATTTGAAAACTTGCACATACCATGGAAAGCAACAATTGGATGGGGCATGCTCTATGAGAACTATGACTCTGCTTTCAAGATATTTCTCTGATGTACGATAAATATACAGTGCAGTGGCTTGGCATAGCCATTTTATATATGAAAAGAATCTAGAGTCTTTGTTCTTTGCAAACTTCTTGGGTCTTCTATCCCAGAGAGGACAAATAAAATCTTGATTCATCTCAATGTTAGTCAACCATGGAGCTACCTCTTCATTTTTAAAGCATTGATGCCTAGTAATATAACTTTGGGTAGAAATCAATTCAAGATGCCTTGGTGCTTTCTTTTCTTCTCATCAACTTCAGCACTACAATTAAACGTGACACATGACTTTGGATGCAACACGACAAGTCATCCATCTGAACATAGACATTCTCATCCGCAAAATCAACAAATTCCCAATACGGACGGCCGAGCCCGAATAGAAGGCTATGGACCACTTCGTAGTTGCCAAGAAGATACATAACGTACTGGAATCAATAGTTCTGCAAGAAATTTTTTTTGTGAAGAAGAAGTATGGTCAAAAGGTCCCAACAGAAAAAGGGTAATGTTATGGTAATCGGGAAGATAGGTGATAGATCTATGAAAAACGATAAAGAAATAATGGATGGACCATTACTATCGGAGTTTGGATCCTCTCTAATGGTCGAAGGCCCAGTTCAATTAACAGTGAGGATATATTTAAAAGGTTCTTGAAATCTCGACTGTTCATCTTGGCCCTCATCATGGATATTGCAAATGCCCAACGCTGGAAGGAAACAAACAAGGCAAATAAAAAAGAAGAAAAAGCCTGCCTTGCAACTTCACTCTTGATTAACCTGGGACAATCATCTTTGCCATCTCCTATGCATCAAACATGCCCTGTTCTAGTATTCATAAAGCCAACTAATGATGAATAATACTTAGAATTTGGGGAACTTTCCCAGAGCATTCATTGGCTTTAGGTGCGCCTATAGTCAGTTTATTTGTTTTAATGTTGTAGGCTTGTAGCTCATATACATGCGGATAGAAACTAGGAAATATGTGGTTTATCCTTATATTATTTGATCGCCATTTGACCATAAGTTATCCATTGACTGATCGGAGTTAACCTATAAAAGATTTATGGAACACCTGAAGACAGAAGCCATGGTGAATTGCTAAGTATTAAATGGGGAAAAGATTGGGAAAATAGTTGGGGAAAATTTCATTATAACTATGTCCTTCTTTCTTTTGTTCTTTTTGAGTGTTGTCATAGGCTCTAATAACCACAGCATACAAATAAAAATGCCTTGACAGCCACTTGTGTGCAGCACCCTGTCACAACCTAAACTTCCCAGTATCTTTAATGAGCTCCTCTGCATGTAAAGCATTATTCGATCAGATTCCTACAGAATCCAAGATAATTTACGATAACCACTTAGTTAATTAATTAGGAAGCTAATTGACATTCAAAATTCACATCTGAAACACAAATGCGTAATAAAACAATAACATCTTCAGCATCTGTATGCACGTAATAATATGAGCAGAGAAATCTCAAATACGAGCCTTATCATCATGAACAGATGATGACAATAACGTAGAAGAGATGGAGGAGCCACCAGAACAGCTAACACCCCTTGCTCCATTGTTAATTTAGCAGCTCGACCAAAGCATCACAACAACAGCAGCAGCGACATGAATTCAATCGCGAAATTAAATAAAAGACATCGATTTAACTCTCCGGCTCGGCCTCATCGGCATACCCCTCGTCCGGAAAAATATAAACATCACTTCTTTCGGTTGGTTGGCCTGTTAGGTGGTACACGGGATCCAAATAGCCATACGTTACTTAAACAACCGTAGTTACTTGTGTTTATTAACAGGAATTGATCTTGAAGCACCAAAATCTGATACTCTGCCGTACAACTTTTTATCTAGTAGTATCTTGCGTGACTTGACGTCTCTGTGGAGAATTGATATTGCAGGAGGAGCAGCAGCATGCATTGGATTACGAAATCAATTGGATCCTCGGCCGCTGCATGCTGCTACTGGTGGTACTCCGGCACTAAATCATTCATTTTGATCTCCTCTTCGGTAAACTCCATCTCATCCAAACCCTCGCCGGCCGGTGCACCAAGAAGGCCTTTCATTTGCCTAACATGACCTTGAACTGCTTCAAGACATGCTCGAACATGGCCGACATCGGCATTCCGATCCGCTGGATGTCACAGACGCTGCACTTGATGTTGTTCGTGATTCAATGGTGCAGGAGTTCATCTGTAATGTAAGTGTATTAAAACTGGCATTACTTCTTATATGATGAACCATTACATGCCTTTATATAGTTACATAATGACTCTTGATACATTCCTTACATAAATGTACTCGAATATCTAAGAGACAACTATTAATACTCACATAGAATTCTAAAGACACCCTTACATTCATGATTATTCACTTCATTAGATGACTCCACTCATATGACTCTTGCCATGATACTTCACATACACTATTCACTTCTGGACTCTTAGACCATACCACATAGGATACCTTGGAGAATACCATACATATAGGTTGACTCAATTGAGGTGACTACTAAATTCAGTTTAACATCCAACAAATCATTCATTCATATGGCTCTCTACCCTTGTAAAATCATCTTGGTTCTTCTACTAGTGACAACAATAACTCTTTCTCTAGACTGTATTGCCTGGTCAAATCACTAGCATTGCCTTTAATTGGTATCTTGCCTGGCAAGCCTGCTGTCATTCCACCATTTTGTAAACATCAAAATCATGCTTTGATCTTTTGAACCTTGTAATGGTATCAAGTTTTTGTTCCACCTCCCTCATTGTGGGTCTTTCTTCCCTTTCAATCTCAGGCACAATTCAGTAAGAGTAGCAACAGTTTCAATCTCTTCTTTTCCTTCTCCTTCCACAATGTGGGGATCTAAAATGTCAAAGAGATGATTCTCCCTCAAGGAAGAAATGAAATCCAAAGTCAGAGTTCCATCTTTATGCTTTCTGTATGAATTTGGATCCTTCCCAGTTAACAACTCCAGTAGAATGACTCCAAAGCTATAGACATCACTTTTCTCTGTTAGTTGGCCTGTTTGGTGGTATTCAGGATCCAAGTAACCATATGTTCCTTGAACAGCTGTGGTTATACATGTTCGATTAAGAGGAATAGACCTTGAAGTACCAAAATCTGATACCTTTACAGTATAGCTTTCATTGAGTAATATATTAGATGACTTGACATCTCTATGGAAAATTGATATTGAAGCCTGAGAGTGTAGATAGGACAGTGCACTTGCAATTTCAGCAGCAATCCTTAGACGAACTTGTAATGATAGAGGAGTAAAGTGTTGGCTATCATAGAGATGGTTGAAAAGAGTTCCACCAGAGATAAATTCATATACTAACAGGGGGACTTTGGATTCTAGGCAACATCCAAAGAGCTTAACCACATTCCGGTGATTGATTTGAGAAAGAATAACCATCTCATTTATAAATTGATCTAACTCAATCTGATTTGCTATCTTTGACTTTTTGATAGCAACTACGCGTTGGTCTAATAGAATTCCTTTATAAACAGTGCCATGGCCTCCTTTACCAACAACACGAGCACTATCAAAATTGTTGGTCGCCTTCTCTAGCTCTTCTAGTGTGAAGATCTTCATCCTCTCAATAAGACTTTCACCAGAAGAGAGAAGCTTTTGTAATAACAGTCCACGATTTTGGTGAAAGAACTTCTCCTTCTTTTTCTCACATTTCTTTCCTTCAATATCCTCCAAAACAGAACACTAGATCCCAGAAGAAGAAGAATGCCTACTCCAACACCTCCAGCTGTAATAATAATTCTTCCTGCCAAGATATATAAGAACTTATAATGACATACTGCAACATTTTGGATGGTAAACAATAGACAAATTAAGATCAGACAAGCAGCAGAAAGAAGTAGGAAAGAATGAATAATAAAGTTTTAAGAGTCATGGCCACGATGAAATTAGATCCTCTGGAGTTTGTGTCTGCTCCATCCAGTCAAATCAGCCATCCCCATCCATATAGGGGGATCTCTTCCATTCCCAAGGTGTAATCAAACAGATGGTAGGCCCACTCTCGTTCTAACCATGTCTTATCAATCAGCCAACGTTGATAAGTGAGAATCTGGTGGATGAATGGTGGATGATTTAACTAGATAGAACTGGACTTTGATAGAATTTATATAATCCAAAATTAAGCACCATGCGTATACTTGGATGTTGCCAACCTCCTATATTTATTCTGCAACCTATAGTCATTGTTCTATGTTCAGGGAAATATATCAATTTAGGGTAGTTAGGTGAAGAAGAGAGAACACACCTAAAACGGACTTACGTCTGATGCAGCCTGCTTCCATCAGAGCATTTCCATGGGTGCCTTCTGGACAGTTGCAAGTGTAGCTCCCGAGGGAATTAAGGCAGGTTCCATAGCATGGATACTGCTTCGGAAGCTCGCACTCGTTAATATCTACAACAAAAATGGTTTATAAGAAGAAGAAGGCGCATGCTTTGAAGCAAATTTAGAATAATGAGAAGTCGAGTCTCTCAGCAATAAATTGGTGATTTGGTGGGGGATTCATGACTCCCTCCACTTTTAGAGAGAGAGAGAGCTTGAGTCCACTCCAATTCCAGTTGACTGATGTCTTCGAGTTTCCTAGTCAAGTTTCTTAGGCAGTAGCTAGCCATTCAATGATCATCCAACCGGAATTTATGGAAAAGCGAATTTAAAACTCATGGTCAGTACCTTGGCATCCATTGGGGATATAGGGATTGCCTTCATAGCCCGCTGAACAGCCGCAATAATATGCAGTACTGTAGTCGGGAGAGTCAAAACACTCACTGTTCTCGCTACGACAAAGGTAAGAAGTGGTGTCGAGCATGGCTTTCTCACAGCTCATGCCTCCTACTGCCCAGAGCATAGCCACAGTCACCCCATTCTTTTTGCCATTAAAGAAGAAGTTCATTTGGGAACTGTGTTGCCCGTGGAGTTGCTGCTGTCGAAGCAGTTGCGGTAGTTGTAAAAGTGGAGACGTAGGACCCTGCCTACCAGGTTGACATCGATTAGCTCGACGCTGCTGGTACCTATGAAAGGCTTCGAGTGGTTGCATGCGACCTCGAAACCTTCCAGAGAGCAGTTGGGCCGATGCCGAAGGGGTATGGGATGGTGATATTGCCGCACTTCTCTGGGCAGCCTGGTAACGAAGTATTCGCTGATGCCACCGCTGATGTTCCTAGCAGCAGCAGCAGCTGTAGCTGGAGCAAGAACTCTGGCATGGATGCCATCCCTCTACTGCTGAAAGATTGCATATGATGGAAGATATCGACTCTTTGAACAAAGATGCAATGGAAAAGATTCCAAGCAGGTCTTAGTTTAGTTGTAAATTTAATACACGTATTGACTCGAAATGGAATATATTTATTTGTATGTTGACTTGTCTGTACATAATTTTCATCATGAGGACAACAAGGATGTCGTTCTAGGTGTCTGAATTTATTAAGCTGTTTGTATATTGTTGACTTTCTTTGCTGTCCTTTCTTTTTTTTTATATATATATTTTTATTTCTTCATATTTATTATATCAGTATGATTAACATACATCCATAAAAATCAAAAAATAAAATATATAAAAAGTCAGAAAAATATTTGCCACAGCAACACCCACTTTTTGCAAACAGATTTTACCTTTCTTAAATAATTTCATTATGAGGAAACTTGGATGCGGTTGCAGGAGTTGGAATTGACTCGACCCTTTTAAGATATATCCCATGTTGGTTGCTATATGTTTAACATGAGTTGGGATGTATTGTATTATAAAACTCTTTAAGATTGTGTTTGGTAGCCAACAATCTATCTAGATTGCTGGCAATTTAAAGTGATAACCTAGATTACTGTATTTGATATGCTTTTTCGATGGTAATTTAGATTGTCTTGAGAAGGGATGACTATCCAGATTACTACTTCTTTGATAATATCGTAATAAAATTTGGATAAATTATCTTTAAAAAAATTACACAAAATCTATTGCCCAATCCTTCCTCCTCTCCAAACATGCCAATCAAGATTTACAGTAATTTTACTGCAATATTATCTGTGTATACCAGGTACAGTAATCAACATTACTGACAATTTAATGATGATAATTTATTCTAAAGGCAATCTATATTACCTTTCAAGATTGCTTGGTGATGCACCAAATGTACCATAATTTTATGACTTTATGCCACCCCTGCTAGGAGAAGTAAGAGATACCACCAAAACCATATTCTGTTCAACTGGTAGCTCCGATTCCGTTTTACACTCACCTCTGCCAAGCACTTATTCTTGTTTCAGACCTCCTTGTTCTGTTATCAAATTATTATCACCTCTGCTATATATAGTATTTTACGATGAAATCTTATTCTCACCAAAAAAGATGAAGCTTTAGATTGGAGTTTTTATTAGGAATAGAAGGTTTTTGGAGGCGCCAAAGTTGTTGCAGCATATATTTTCTCTGGGAATGAACAAAATCAAATCGAAATCCTTTTACAAGGAGCAATGCCATGCCTAGCACTTTCCTTACAAAAAAAAAAAAAAAACTGATTTGGTACCCGTTTCAGGTACGATCTCTGGTGCATAAAGCTTTTTCTTTTTTTTTCCTTTCAAAATTCATAAGTAAAACCATTAAGCTGTTGGGTAATGTTAGGTCTTCAACAACCATATTGGATATATGAGGGTTCATATTTAAGATGTGGATTGGGTTATATTCAGTATGCCAAAAAGACCTGGTTTGACATTTTTTTTGTTTTTTGAGTACACTTCTGGATTCTCTTCAAAGAAAATGTTCCTTTTAACATCATGGATAGAATTATTAGTATCTTGACTAATGTTGGATCTCTAGCATCCATATTGAAATATCGAAGGAGTAAATTTAAAAGTAGTGATCATACAACAAAAAAAAAAAGGATATGGATAAGTTTCAACATGCAACTGTAGGGTCCATGAGTTGGATACATCATAAACTTTGGTATATTACATAGACTAAGATTACTTTATCTGCAAGCATAGGTAAATAGTTATAATAATCTGGTATTCTAGGTGCAAATCTTGAATCCCACGGTGAAAGTAGCGTCTTACCAGGTAAGCAAAGCTTATCCTTCCAACCCTTCCATCAAGTGACTAGCAAAGTTTCGATCTCCGACAAGATCCTGGTTAAGATATCAACTTACCTATAAAATCTAACCTATACATTAAAGCACATCCCTGCACTTTTTCCGTGCACCCCGTGGCATATTCCTGACGTGTATGGTTCAACTTGAGTTGGAGCTGAAGTGTTACAGTATTGAGGGGCACCTGAAACTATGCTTTTTTCGTTGCATGGTATCCCTGACATGTGCAGTTATGGCTGAGCTGGAGCTGAAAGGAAAAAAAAATTGAAAGCTGCAGACGGTGGGGATGATGGATAGGGTCTGGGAGGTTTAGATTTTTGAAATAGGTTTGGAAGGTAATTAAAGGAAGGATGGCACTTTTCGATGCTGGAGAATATCCAAAAAAAAATTTGTGGAGGCTGCAGAAGGTGACTGTGAACGGTAAGAAGAATGGTGGGAGGGTGGATTAGACGAGATTGTGCAACATGAGAAAAATTGTGGGGAGGGCATATTAGGTCTTTGAAGTAGGTTTGGGAGGTAATTAAAGGAAGGGTGGTACTTTCTGATGCTGGAAGAGACCAAAAAAAAATTAGTGGAGGCTACGGATGGTGACTGTCAATGGCAAGAAGAATGGTAGGAAGGCTGGATTAGACGGGGTTGTGTAGCATGAAGAGAATGGTGGGAGGGTGGATTAGACCGGGCATTTTTTGTGAATGACGGAGGACGTAGAGGGATTGGGTTTAAGAAGGCTTTTGCAGGAGTTACTGGCTCAGTTGGTTGAGTTGAGGCTTCAAGGTGGGGCTCTCGATTTGGGCTGGCTTTTTACTTTTTTTCTTTTTTTTGTTTGCTTATTGTATGTTCGGTTTATTGTTAGCTGCAGTGTAGGGTAGCAAAGGATTGTTGGACTGAGGGAGTTCGTGGCTAGAGGAAGATCACATGGTCAAGTAATTTTTTTTGGTTCTCCATTAGTATTATGTAGTTTAACATTATATATAAGGAAGGTGTTACCTTCCCCATTCCAAATCATCTGAGAAATGTAATTACATAGAAGGGTTACTGTTTAGGTGCTCATCAGAGGAACTAACTAACAAGAGGTTGCTACAGGAACCTGCAGCCTTTTCTTTCTCGTTCCACATCATCTGAGAAACCCAATTACATAGAAGGTTGCTGTTTAGGTACTCATCTGAGAAACCTAATTACACAGAAGGTTGCTGTTTAGTTACTCATTAGAAGAATTAACTAATGAGAGGTTTCTGCAGGAACCTGTAGCCTTTTCTTTTCCATTCCACATCATCTGAGAACCTAAACATTAGAGATACTAACTAATGAGAGGTTGCTACAGGAACCTGCAGCCTTTCCTCTATTATATTCCGATACATTGGTGCATTACTGTCGGTGGTCGACAGCCATCGTCAACCAATGTTGAGGGTTGGGGTCAGGTCAGTGTCAGAAATGGATTTGATTGAATTGGGCTTGGAGTGGGGTAATTTGTTAGAGTTGATTGGATCAGGGTTGGGAAAGGGGTTGACTGGGTTAGAGTTGGGATTTGTTAATTGGGTTTGTGTTAGGGTTAGGGTTAGGGTCAGGATTAGGTCAGGGTCAGAAAAGGGTTGATTGGGTTAGGATTAGGGTGGGTTAATTGAATTACAATTAGCATTGGATTTGGTCAGGTCGGGATTACGTCAAGTCAGGATTGATTTATGATTGGGGTGAGGTTAGGTCAGGCCAGGGAAGATTGGGTCAGAGTCAGGAAGGGGTTCATTGGGTTAGAGTTGGGATAGGTTAATTAGATTCGGATTGTTGGGACTAGGGTGTATTAATTGAGTTACGGTCGGCATTGGATTAAGTCAGATCACAATAAGGGTTGGGTCAGCTCAAGAGGAAGTTGGTTGGGTTAGGATTGAGGTGGGTTAATCGGTTTAGGTTGGGTGGGTTAATTCACTTTCAATCGGGATCAACTTAGGTTAGGCCAGGGATAAAATTGGGTCAGAATCAGAAGAGTGTCGATTGGGTTAGACTTGGGATGGATTAATTAGGCCACAATCAGGGATGGGTTAGACTTGAGGTGCGTTAACCGATTTAGGGTTGGGTGGTTAATCCAATAATGATCGAGTCAAGTTAGGTTGATTGGGTTTGAATTGCTACCAACTAGGTCGGGTCAGAGGTTAGATTAGGTCAGGGTCAGAAAAGAGGTCAATTAGGTTAGGATTGGTGTGGGTTAGGATTGAGGCGGGTCAAGTTAGGTCAGCATCAGGTCAAGGTTATGATGACAGTTAGGTCAGGTCAGGAGGGGATTGGTTGGGTTTGGATAGAGGTGGGTTAATCAACTTAGGATTGGGGTGGATTAATTCAGTTACAATCAGATCAAGATTGGGTCAGGCCAGGGACGGGATTAGGTCAGGATCAGGAGGGTGTCGATTGGGTTGGAGTTGGGATGGGTTAATTGGGTTTGAATTGTTACCAACTAGGTCAAGTCAGAGTCAGGATTAGGTAAGGGTCAAGAAAGAGGTCGATTGGATTAGGATTAATGTGAGTTAGAATTAAGATGGGTCAACTCAGATCAGGATCAAGTCACGATCAAGGTTAGGTTAGGTTGGGTGGATTAGTGTCAGTGCTAAGTTACTGTCAAGGTTAGGTCCTATCTAGGTCACGTCAGGTTTAGGATTAGAATTTTCACCGTATGGGGATGGGATCGAAGAAGATGATCGAAATAGAGAAAAAACGACTACATAGAAGACGATCGGAGAAGACGATCAGATTAGGGTTAGGTTAGGATCAGGATTAGGGTCACGTCAGTTTAGGGCTAGGGTTTCCACTGTATGGGGATGTGATCAGAGAAGACGATCGAAATAGAGAAAAAATGGCCGATATCGGAGAGGGTCAGATTAGGGATAGGTTAGGGTCAGGATCAGGAAATGACTACGATTAGGGTTAGGATTAGTGTTAGTATTGAGTCACGTTAGGTTTGGGGTTGTGGTTTCCACCATATGGGGATGCGATCGGAGAAGACGATCAAAAATAAGGAAAAAAAGGAGAGCGGAATAAAAAAAAAATAATATAAAGTATTGATAGAAGGAGAAAAAATAATGGGGGAAGCAAAAATACCCATCATTGTCCAGAGATGGGCCGTCGGTGTCGTGTGCCGGAAAAGCCAAGATCAATAAAGAAGAGAAGCCTGTCAATGTCGTTAAGGAGACTTGAGAGTGTAGATCCGGTCTATCAACCGGTGGTGGACCATTCAGACGGCGTCGTCGCTATCGTTGCCGATGCATCGGACACGCTCAAGAGATTGAAGGGCGAGGGGGTCACGGGAGTTTGAAGATTGATGGGGATGACAGACTGTTCTTGAAACGAGGGAGGGAGAAAGATGGGGATGGTGCAGCAATGGTTTGGGAGAGATTCGGAGAACAAGGGGGAGAAGGAGAGGGGGCAACAGTGAGTGAAAGAGTGAGGGCCAGATTAGGGTTAGGAGAATATAAGTTGAAAAACCAAATTAAGGTAATATAATTCTTTCTTCAGTTTATACAATAATAATTACTTAAAATTAATTTAGAAGCTGATGATTAATTTTTTTTCTTATTCAATTTTAGTGAAGAAATTTTAGCTGATGAAGGCTAAAATAATGTTTACCAAAATCTCAGTTGTACAAATGAAAACCTACCGCATAGTGCGGGCCCAATACTAGTGTATATATAAACTTGACCCTTTGCTATCTCTTGTCATTTGCATCATAAGTGTTCTTTGTACTGGAAACACGTCTTTTAGGAAAAATATGTTGGACCTTTCAGCCAATCTGATCATTTTAGACCTCTCTTTTCTGGTAAAATCATTTTAGACTTCTCTTGAACCCAAACTTTTAATGACGTATATGTAACCACAATATTTGTGAACAAGTAATTTTAGGTTTCATGTCACTTGGCTCAATTGCTTGGATTTGCATGTTGTCTCCTGCTCAATTGCATATTATCTGAAACCAACTGTATTTCTTTATCAATGAGCTGCTTTAGGGTGGTTACTGTGAGATTCTTCAGCAGCCTCCTAGATCTTCGATAGAAGGGTCACTTGGACTTGGCTTGCCTAGTTCTGCCCTTTTACACTTAGTGTGATGAGTTCTACCTTGCAACTTAAGGCTTCGGCTACTCGATTCATGTGCCCTAGCTTGTATTCTAGTATCCTGTTAGACTCTGCTATAAGATCCTGCCAATGGGCTTATTTGGGGAGTGCTTCTTTGTTTTTGGGCATAGTTAAGAGCCACATTGTTGATTTGGACAACGAATTGTGATCCAAGGAGGTAGTGCCTCCACACCCTTAAGAAATGTACCACCATCACCATCTCCTTCTCATGAACGATGTACTATCTCTCCATCTGGTTGAGCTCCAACTTTTGAAGGCCGCCAATGAGCCACTTGTACTAAGATCCCTCTGAAGGCAAAGTCTGAGGCATCAGCATTGACTTCAAATGACCTATTATGATTATGCAGCTATAGATTCCTCCATCATTGCAGCCTTTAGGTCCTCAAAAGCTTCCTAAAACTTTGGAGACCAATCCTATGATTAATCTTTCCTGTAGGAGCCCCATCAAGGATGTGACCAATGTGATACCTCTCAATGAACTTTCTATAGTAGTTGATAAGCTTCAAGAAAGACCACAGCTTTGTGATGAACTCCCATAGTAGTTGAAAAGCTTCAAAAATAACTCTGGATTTCTGATGAACCACTTGTAGTAGTTGAGAAGCTTTAAAAAGGTCCATAGCTTTGTCACATTGGTAAGGCCTACCACTCCCAGATAGCATGGAATTTCTCCTTGTCAGAGTGTGTTGTCGCTGATATATATGATGACCTAAGAATAGAATCTCTTCCTAAGTAAAATTTCTCCTTCAAATAGAGAGATTTCTCCCACAAAATTTTGAGAATAGTTGGGAGGTGCTCCACATGTTCTTTAGCATTTGACTATACATAATGTTATTGTTAGGATTTAATATCTCGATATTCGATCCACATTGAGCTCACAGCGAGGTCTGCGACGAAAACGGAGTCCAATAAGCCCAAGATCACCTCAAATGAAATTCGAACGGAGAAGATACGCGCGAATGAAGTTGGCACGAAATCTAAAGCGATGGAGGATTGCCGGCGGTCGGTGGAGCGGCGGCGGTGCGGCCATGCGCGGCAGCGTGTGGCCCGAGCACATAGGAAGCGGCCTAGGCCCAACGCGCAGCCCAAGCTCAGGCGCGCGAGCGCACAGGCTGGCCCCAGCCCAGGTGCGTGCACCCGCAGGTGCGGCCTAGGCCCATGCGCACCCGCACGGGAGCCTGGTAGCCCGATCCACTGTGGACCAGGCAGTGCATGGCATGCTCTGTGGACCGAGGGGGCATTTCCCCTCGATTTTCATCGTCCACCGTGGACCGTAAGGCATTTCACGCACGTTTCTCACGGTCCACGGACTATTCCGTGGATCGATGCACGATCGGAGGGTATGGGTTACTTCCGGTTTCGATCCAATGATCCGAGAAAATTCTTTGGGCCTGATTAGGAGTTTTTAACCTAATCTAATTGGGTTTTAAGCCCTTAAAAGGCTTTGATCGATGAATGGGAGAATCTGGGGCGTGGCGGCACGGTTTCTTCAGCGAAAATAGAGAACCCACGGAGAGAGAGAGAGACGTGCGATGCTGAGAGGAGAAGGTGCAGGGAGGCTCTTGGACAGCAGACAGCGGTCACTTCAGGGGTTCAGGGGGGTCTTCCTAGGGAGAGAGCTTTTGATAGGGAGAACTTTCTGTGAGGAAGAAATTGAGTGTACGAGGGTTGAGGGTGAGGTCTCTTCTTATAATATTTTTTTTCTCATAGTAAAGTTTGCATGCCCCATGGAGGCAAGTCCTTTTCGGTTGATCCATGTATTTTGATTGTTTCTGCTTTATTCTTTTTCTTCCTGCTGTATTGTGCAGTACCAAAATATCCTAGGAGGTGGTGTCCTGGCCAGACATCCACCAACAGTTATAGTCCAAGTACACTATTATAAATATGTGGAGATGGTTGCCAATATCCAGATTTGAGGGGATGTTTGGTTCGTAAGCGGAATTAGAATGGGAATAGAAATCAGAATGGCCAAATCTCCCAAGGCGTTTGGTTCATGATCGGAATCGGAATCGGAATTGAAATAGAAAATTGAATCCATAGAGGAGAGTAGGGATTGAGTTCTATATAGATTGACCCATTCCCATTCTATCTTGGAATCGGAATCGGAATCGGACTTCTCCCAACCAAATGGTTAGAATGAAAGTCATCCATTCTGATTCTGATTCCAGACCCCCACTTCCCCCAACCAAACACTTCCTGAGGTTAGCTTGAAAAACTGAGCTCCACCAAGTTGATTGAAGAAGTCTGATATTAGATGAATCGGATACCTGTTCTTCACCATCGCCTTGTTGAGATCCCAATTACAAACTTCTTCTGAAAGAGCACTGGGCTCCAAAAAGAGCCTTTGAGCTGTGAATGAGTTCTACTTTTTGTAATTTTCATCAAGTTATTTCTGAAGTTATACTAGCTCAATAGGTGCCATGCAATGGAGTGGAGGGGCAAGCGGCTTTGTCCCTAGCTCCTGCTTGATCTTGTAGTCCACTAACCGTCCGGATGGCAAAGTCTTTGGCAACCATGAAGACATGACATTTTTGAACTCGTTAAGGATTTGTGACACTTCAGGAAGGAGAAAGCTCACATCCATCGGCTGTGCCTCCAACTTCATGACAGACATGTAGATTAGTTTACCCCTCTTTACCACCCTCTTCAGCTATCCACTAATATTGGTCAATTTTAATTTTTTAAACTATATCTTAAATAAGTTTTTAGTTAAAAATGTCAAAATAAATGCATAAAATGGGTTGTTAATTATAGTTTTGTCTTATTGATCAGTATGGTATATCCAAAATATTGATGGGCATCAGTAAATTCCTTGGACAATCACCAAGTTATCTCGTTCTGGTGATGTTAAGATCATTGTTTAAGACCACATTTTTTTTATATGGTACAGTGGCTTTGCATAGCCATTTTGTATGTTAAAAAATCTGGAATCCTTGCTCTTCGCGAACTTCTTGGGTCTTCCATCCCAGCCAGGATAAATAAAATCTTAGGAGGGCATATCGATTTTGATTCTAAGGTAGAATGAAAATAGCCCAATTTCTGTAAAACTCAATCCCAACTCTCTCCTAAAGATTTAAATCTCTATTCCAATTCTAATTTTCATTCCAGTCACAAACCAATATTTTGGGGAAATACGGCTGTTCTGATTCCATTTCAATTTTAATTCTGATCGTGAATCAAAGACATCATTGATTCATCTCAAAGGATTTTTGCTTCACAATTAGAATCGAAATCAAAATCAAAATGGAGGTTTGAATTCTTACGGAAGAATCGGGATTAGATTTTAGATGAATTGGCCATTCCATCTTAATTGTAATCTGAATGGGATTCCCCCAATTAAACAATTGCAATGAGAGTAATCGATTTTATTCTATTACAGGCCCCAACTTCCTCCAACCAAATACCTCCTCAATGTTAGCCAACCATAGAGACAGCTAATACCTCTTCATTTTTAGGAATTGATGCCCGGTAACTTTGCATAATCCTTGGGAAGCAATCAATTGAGGATGACTTGGTCCTTTTTTCTCTTCCCGTCAACTTCAGCACTCCTAAACACTTGACCATTGATGCAACATGATAAGTCATCAATCTGAACATACACATTTCTCATTTGAAAAATCAACGAAGTCCCAAAAATTGACACGCAAGCCCAAATAGAACGCTATGACCACTTCATATTCTCCAGTAAGATGAAGCATCTACTGGAATCAATATTTCAAAAAGAATTTTTAAAAAAAAATGCTTAAAATTAGGGATGACAATAAATCGGACACATTTTGGATCTGTTAATATCTATATCCATCTCGTAATTAAAACTCCATATCTATACCCATCCCATACATGAAGCAAATTAGATTGAGTAAAGATGTGGATCGGGTTGGATTGAATACATAAGTGGGATCGAATCAGATCGGATATATATAAATATTATAGAATAATTATAATTTTAAAGAGTAGATATATGTTAACATTATATCAGGTCGAGTTCGGTGCATGGCACATCATTTTCTATATCTGATCTGGAACTTCTTTGGATATTTTTTCTAAAATCCATATTTGTCTCAAGTTCTAATTGAGTCGGATAAGATCTTTCCCATTCGGATCAAGTCGGATACCCGGTGGGTTGGCTAAAATCGTCATCCTTAGTTAAATGGTCTCTAACAAATAAAAAGGAAATGTTATTGGAATTGGTAAGATAAGTGAAAATCAATGAAAAAAATAAAGACATAATGAATGGACTACTACCATTAGAGTTTGGATCCCATCTAGCTAATGGTCGAAGACCCAGTTCAATTAAAGAGAGGATATATTTAAAAGATCTTGAAATCTCACCTGTCCATCTTGGTGCTCATCATGCACTTTGCAAATGCACAATGCTGGCAGGAAATGAGCAGGGCAAGGGGAAAAAAAGGCCTGTCTGATCACTTCACTCTTGATTAATTGATTAACCTGAGACAATCATCTAAGCCTTCTCCTGTAACACCCGGCCCTTTGGGCCATGGATCAAGCCTAGAATCAGCCCACAGCCCATACAAAAAAAAGAAGAAGAAAGAACAGGGGAGAAGACTCCCGAAGGGAGTCTTCTTCCTCCGTTCACCGGCTCCCAATCGGAGTCGGAAAGAGCCCCCTCCGACTCTATTTAAGGAGGAGAACCCTCCTCTCTCCCTCTCACCAGAGAATCTCGGGTCAATCGGCGGCAATCGTCGGAAAAGTACTGTGGATACCCTTACTGTGCCCGTCCCAATTTATCGTCGGAGACCTCACCGGAGTCGAAGGTAAGCTCCGACCCTCCTTCTTCTCTTCCTTCCCCTCCTTTCCGAAGCTTCATGCACCCTCGCCGGCCATCGGGATCGTCGGAAAATCCATGAAAAGACGAGATCCTGTTCTGCTCTGTTTCGGCCGGACTCTTTCCTCTCTTTTCGGCCACCGGCGCCGCCGGTTGCGGCGTCTCATCCCCGAGATCAGACCCTCATCTCTCTCTCTCTCTTTCCTGAAGGTATTGGTCACCGGTGACCGGCCAATGATCGAAAAACAAAGAAAAGGGACGGATCTCCTGTTTTTCAAATCCTTTAAATCTCCTGCCGATCGAACCTCATCGCCGGCCATCCTTTGCTCCACCGCCGTCTCCACCTGCGGTCGGACCTCCGACGAAGCTGTCGCCCTCGTCGGAGCCAAGTCGGAGCCCCTCGTCCGTCCCCTGTTTCGGCCCAAGGGAGTGAAGCGAAAATACAGTGCAGGGGCAAAATGGTAATTTTAAAACTTTTTCAAAATTATTATTTTACAGCAAAAT
>KE505290.1:54313-66099 GCA_000441515.1 Elaeis oleifera | reverse complement strand
ATGCAAGTTTTATGAATTATTATTGAAATTAAATATTATGGTTGTTAAGATTGTAATGATTTATTTTAGCCTTGCATATTCTTTAGGGCTTGCTCTAAGGAGTGTGCGGCCATCACGTATCCGACTCGGATGTTGGGTTCGGAGCGTGACATCTCCTGTGCATCACTTCACTCTTGATTAGTTGATTAACCTGAGACAATCATCTCAGCCATCTCCTGTGCATCAAATGTGCCCTGTGCTAGTATTCATAAAGTAGACTAATAACAAATAATAATTATTTGGGGAATTTTTCCAGAGCATTCATTGGCTTTAGGTGTGCTTGTAGTTGGTTATATATATATTTTAATTTAATTTTAATGCTGCAGCTCATTTACATGCGGATAGAAACTAGGAATTATTTATCCCCAAGGACGTACTCAATGGTAGTCTATCCTTACATTATTTGGTCGCCATTCGACTAGAAGTTATCCATTGAGTCATCAGACATGAAGAAGGAAGCCTTGGTGAAACGCTAAGTATTAAATAGGAAAAAATTAGGAAAATAATTGGGGAAATTTTCGTTACAAGTTTATGCTTCTTTCTTTTCTTCTCTGAGTGTTGTCGTAGGCTCTAATAACCCAGCATACAAATAAAAGTGCCTTGACACCCACTTGGATGCAGCACCCTGCCACAACCTAGACATCCCTGCATCTTTAATGAGATTCTCTGCATCTAGAGCATTGTTCGATCAGTTTCCTGCAGAGTCCAAGATAATTTCTCATAATCACTTAGTTAATTAGCGAGCTTGGCATTCAAAATTTAGATCTGAAATACAAATGTATAATAGAACAATAACATCTTCAGCATCTCTAAATACATTAAAATATGAGTAAAAATATCTCACATACAAGCTTTATCATGGTTGTTGTGGGAGGACGGCACCTTTAATCCCACATCGATTATGAATCAAAAAGACTCTGGCTTATATGGGATTGAGATCTTCTCTCCCCTAACGAAGTACCTTTTAATAAAAAAAAATTATGCGGCCCAAGATGGTTTCTTGATATGCTAGAGGCCAAAGCGGACAATACCTCACCAACACGGGTGCAACTATTTCGATCTCTGCTTTTCCTCCCTGTCTCAAAATGCGAGAGTCTAGGATATAAGAAAGATACCTTTCTCTTCGTGAACAAAAAGATCCACCGCAAAGCCTTTTCTTAAAAAGTTGAAGACATTTGGAGTGCAGTTTATGATAGATACTTGGTCTTTTAGGTTTCTCAAAATCTGTTTCCTTCTGTATAAAGTTTGTCAAAGTGTTCTTGATGTGAATGAAACAATAGCAACTCTAAAATCAGTACCTATATTACAATCTGAGTAAAACCATTTCAATACAAACCTCATGAAAACGTTCGATCTAATTCTATTCAGTCTCGTCAACATGCCCGACCCTCATCCTCGTCAGCCATTGCATCCTGTTACTATGAAGGTGTGGTCATGGTTCACACACTTGAGCCTGGTACAAAAATGTGGGGGACAGCGGATGCATCAAACTTCTATCATCACTCTTAATTGATATAATGGGAGAGCAGGAGAGGGTAGATGGAGTATAACACTCCAATATTACTTCATTTAATTAATTCTTCTGACTTTCTTATAGGATGAACCATTACATAATAACTCTTGACATATTCCTTACATAAATGTACTGGAGTATCTAAGGGACTACTATTAATACTTAACATACAATTCTAAAGACACCCTTGGGAACCTAAGATGCATCATGAATACTAGCATTAAATTGTTCATGACTATTCAACTCATGTGACTCGTTACTTGGCATGATGCTTGACGTACACTATTAACTTGTTGACTCTTTGACTATTCCACATAGGATACCTTGTAGAATACCATGCAGGTTGACTCAATTGAGGTGACTACTAACTTCGGTTTAATATCCAACAAATCATTCATTCATATTGCTCCCTATCCCTGTGAAATCATCTTGGTTGTTCTGCTAGTGACAACATGAGCTCTTTCTCTAGACTGTACTGTCTGGTCGTACCACTAGCACTGCCTTTAATTGGTATCTTGCTTGGCAAGTCTTTTGACATTCCACCATTTTGTAAACATTGAAATCATGCTTTGATTTTCCTAACCTTCGCATGGCGTCAAGTTTTTGTTCCACCTCCCTCATTGTGGGCCTTTCTTCCCCTTTCAATCTGAGGCACAATTCAGTAAGAGCAGCAACTGTTTCAATCTCTTCTCCTCCTCCCACTCCCACAATGTGGGGGTCTAAAATGTCAAAGAGATGATTCTCCCTCAAGGAGCAAATGAAATCCAAAGTTAGAGTTCTCTCTGTACGTCTGCTGTAAGAAATTGGATCCTTCCCAGTTAGCAACTCCAGGAGAATGACTCCAAAGCTATAAACATCACTTTTCTCTGTTAGTTGGCCTGTTTGGTAGTATTCAGGATCCAAGTAACCATATGTTCCTTGAACGGCTGTGGTTACCCACGTTCGATTAAGAGGAATAGACCTTGAAGCACCAAAATCTGATACCTTTGCAGTATAATTTTCATCAAGTAGTATGTTAGATGACTTGACATCTCGATGGAAATTGATATTGAAGCCGCAGAGTGTAGATAGGACAGTGCACTTGCAATTTCAGCAGCAATCCTTAGACGATCTTGCAATGATAGAGGAGGCAAATGTTGGCTATCATGGAGATGGTTGTAAAGAGTTCCACCAGAGATAAATTCATATACTAACAAGGGGACTTTGGACTCTAGGCAACATCCAAAGAGCTTAACCACGTTCCTGTGATTGATTTGAGAAAGAATGACCATCTCATTTATAAACTGATCCAGCTCAAATTGATTTGCGATCTTTGACATTTTGATAGCAACGACCCGTTGGTCTGATAGAATTCCTTTATAAACAGTGCCATGACCTCCTTTACCAACAACACGAGTGCTATCAAAATTATTAGTCGCCTTCTCCAACTCTTCTATTGTGCAGATTTTCATCCTCTCAACAAGAGTTTCATCAGAAGAGACAAGCTGTCTTAATAACAATCCTCGATTTTGATGAAAGAACTTTTCCTTTCTTTTTCTCACATTTCTTCCTTCAATTTCCTCCAAATCAGAACACTTGATCCAAGAAGAAGAAGAATGCCTACTCCAACGCCTCCAGCTGTTGTAATAATTGTGCCTACCAAGATATGTAAGAACTTATAATGACATATTGCAACATTTTGGATGATAAACGATAGACAAGTTAGGATCAGAGAGAGAGGAAAGTCGGAACGAATGAATAAATAAAGCTTCCATGAGTCATGACCATGATGCAATTAGAACCTCCCGAGTTTGTGTCTGCTCCATCCAGTCAAATCAGCCATCACCATCCATATAGGTGGATCTCCTTTATTCCTAGGGTGTAATCAAACATCTGGTGGCCCACCCTAGCTCTAACCTTGTCTTATCAATCAGCCAATGTTGATAAGTACTAAGAATCTCATGAATGATTGGTGGATGATTTGACCAGATAGAACTGGACTTGGAGACAATTTAGATAATCCAAAATTGAGCACCATGCGTATATTTGGATGTTGCCATATTTATCTTGTAACCTGGGTGGCATTTGGTGGATCACATAGGTAATATTGTTATGATAATATGATTGCAGAGAGAATATGATTATCTGATAAAATTACAGAGAATCATGTATTGCAGTATTTGGTAGGTGCAATAATATTGTTGTAAAATTATAAAAAATCTTGCATTGCAGTGTTTGATATACAATTTAAATTACATATAATATAAGTTAATTTTTGAAAGTATCCCTATTTTTATTTATTGATTATTATTTATTTTCTAGAGAGACAACTTAATTTTGAAACCAACCATTTTTCGTGACGTCACCGAATATGTTTCTTTTCTATTTTCACGAATTGGGGCTACTCATAATTTATTTTGATTTATTTTGATGAGAATATTTTAATCCTGAAGTTATCTTATTGCAAGATTGTCGGATTGTAAGATTACATGTAATCACATAGCCACTTCCTCTTAGACAATCAGATTATATTTTTTTGAGATAATGCTGTATTACATGTAATGCAGCATTACCTGTGAAAGTAAGGAAATAAATAGTATAATTTGATTACTTGTTGCAAAATTACATATAATCTTGTTAGGATTATATGCTACCAAACGCTCTCTAGTCATTGTTTCTACGTGGATCAGAGATTCAGAAAAAATACATATTAATTCTTAGGTAGTTAGGTGTAGAAGTGGGAACACACCTAAAACGGACTTATGTCTGATGCAGCCTGCTTCTTTCAGAGCATTTCCATGGGTGCCTTCTGGACAGTTGCAAGTATAGCTCCCGAGGGAATTAAGGCAGGTTCCATAGCATGGATACTGCTTCGGAAGCTCGCACTCGTTTATATCTAGAATAAAAATGGTTTATAAGAAGAAGAAGGCATGCTTTGAAGCAAATTTAGAATAATGAGAAGTCGAGTCTCTCAGCAATAATTGGTGATTTCGTGGGGATTCATGACTCCTCCAGTTTGAGAGAGAGAGAGAGAGAGAGTCCACTCCAATTCCAGTTGACTGATGTCTTCGAGTTCCCTAGCTAGTTAAGTTCTTAGGCAGTAGCCAGCAATTCAATGATCATCCAACTGGAAATTTGATCAATCCCCAATCCAGATTGGATGATCATCGATTCAGACGGCTGAATTTAGGGAAAAAGGGAATTTAAAACTCATGATCAGCACCTTGGCATCCATTGGCAAGATAGGGATTGCCTTCATAGCCCGCTGAACAGCTGCAATAATATCCAGGGCCGTTGGGAGAGCCAGTACACTCGCTGTGCTCGCTATGACAAAGGTAAGAAGTGGTGTTAAGCTTGGCTTTCTCGCAGCTCGTACCTCCTACTGCCCAGTCCAGCGCCACAGGCACCCCCTTCTTGTTTCTCTTGTAGAAGTCAAACGATATGTATCAGAGGCCATGAACTGGTACCATTTCTCGTCTGCCAAGAAGAATAGCTGCAAGGATACACCTGGTAGACGCTGGATATTTTGAGCCTGGAATCAATGACAGAATTATAGTAGACAAACCCTTGGGAATGGAAGTCTGGCAGCAGCCCATGCCGTTGCAAGAGCCGTTGATGATGCTGCTTATATCGCTGCATGTTGCCAAGCATCCACTGGCATAACTCTGTCCATTGGAGCTTAGTATGTAGGCGAGGGTGTTGCAGCCAATGGTGGTGAATTTGTTGCGGGTGTCGGAGAACTTGAAGGGGTGCCTCTCAAGTCCATCAGGCGAGATGTGTTGCCTGTGAAGTGTGTCTTTCTTTTTTTTTTTTTTTTTGATGTAAAGGGAGGGGAAAACCCACCCAATTTTTTTGTGTTGCCTCTGAAGTTGCTGTTGTCGTAGCACACCCAGCTGATGTACCAGTAGACATGCGCGAGGCCTTGCGGCAGCGCGACGTCGATTAGCTCGATGTTGCCACCTAAGAAAGGCTTCGAGTCTTTGCATGTGACCTCGAAACCTTCCAAGAAGCAGTCCGGGCCAATGCCGAAGGGGTATGGGATGGAGATATTACCGCACGTCGCTGGACACTCGGGTGACCAAGTAATCGCTGATGCCACCGCTGCTGTTCCTAGCAGCAACAGCAGCTGTAGTTGGAGCAAGAACACTGGCATGGATGCCATCCCTCTACTTTTTAAAGATTGCATATGACGGAAGATACCAGCTCTTTAAATAAAGATGCAAAGGAAAAAATTCCAAGCATGTGTTGGTTTGTCGTAAATTTCATAGACATATGGACGCAGAAGAGAATATCCTCGGTAGATATTTTTTAGCATGTGGACCACCTTGGATGTTGCTCTAGATATTTGAATTGTTGGCTTTCTTTGTTATCTTCCCCACCTACCCCGATAAGATGGATTTATTATATCAATCTACTAAAAATATATCTGTGGGAATCGGAAATAAGATATGCTAAATGTCAGAAAGAATATCTGTTACAGCATTTTCTTCATTAATTTTATTCTAAGGAAAACTTCACTATTATTGTAGGATTTGGAATTGACTTAGTCCATTCTGAGATCGGATGTTGATTGTCATATGTTTGGCATGAGTCTGAATGTTTTGTATTATAAAACTCTTCCACACTTTTGGGACTTTGTCCCACCTCCACTGGGAGAAGTGAAAACCATATTTTGTTCAATTGGTAGCTCTGATTTCGTTTCACTGATGTCTATCTACAAGTACTTATTCTGGTTTCACACATCCCTGCTCTGCTATCAAATTACTATCACCTCTACTATAGTCTTTTAAGATGAAATCTTATTCTCACCAATAAAAGATGAAGCTTCATATTCGAATTTTTATAGGAATAGAAGGTTTTTTAGGGCACCAAGTTGTTGTGTCAAATGTTCTCTTGGAAAGAACAAAATTGAATCCAAACAATTAAGTTGTTGGGTAATGTTACGTCTTCAACAACCATCTTGGGTATATGGAGGTTCAAATTTAAGATGTGGGTTAGGTTCAATGTGTCAAAATAATATTGTTTTTGAGACCATAATGCCTCTTTTGAATCAACTAGTTCAACAAGAAATCTGGTTTTGACATTCTTTTTCAAGGACATTTTCGGATTCTCCTAAGAGAAAGTGTTTCCTTCAAACATATCATGGATAGAATTATTAGTATCCTGAGTAATATTGGATCTCCAGCGACCATATTGAAATACTGAAGGAGTAACATTTAAAGATGTGGATTAGTTTCAACGTGCAGCAAAAATTTATTTCCACTGTACGTAGGGTTCATGAGTTGGATACATCATAAACTTGGATATATTGCATGGAGTAAGATTGCTTTATCTAAAAGCATATGTTTTGATCCAACCGCAAATTATCTTAAATCCTACAGTAAAAGTAGCATCTTACGGCCAGGTGAGCAAGGCTTATCCTACCAACCCTTCTGTCAAGTGACTAGCAAGGTTTTGATCTCAGACAAATCCTAATTAACATATTGACTTATATAATATATATAAAAATTTGACCCTTTGCTACATCCAGATCAACTGATATTGGTCAATTTTTAAAATTTCTTTACTATATCTTAAATAACTTTTAGTTAAAATATCAAAATAAATGCATAAAATGAGTAGTTAATTATAGTTTTGTCTTATTGACCAATATAATATATCCAAAATTTTGATGGGCATCAGCAAATTCCTTCGACAATCACCAAACTATCTTGTTCCGGTGATCTTAAGATCATTGTTCAAGACCACAATTTTCTTCCTTTGAGAAAAGAGGAGGGTTAACCTCAACCCAGCCACCCACCGTGTCAGTAGAATGTGAATCCAGGTTATGATCGGGCACCACCCTGTCAGGGACTTGCCTAATTTGACAAGTAGGCAGCCACTGTGGAAGACCACAGCTAGATGGGGCATGCTCTACGAGAACTACGACACTTTTCACTCAGAAGATATTTCTCTGATTCTACCAAAAAAAAGATATTTCTCTGATGTAGAATAAATATATAGTGCAGTGGCTTTGCATAGTCATTTTATATGTTAAAAAAATCTGGAATCCCTTTTTTTTCCGGGGTGACACAAGGTGGTGGATTCATTCAGTCAGAAGCAGATACAACTTATGGTAAAGTTACCCACAGCTTGCCCACCTAAGTTGCACAGATTTGCTGTACTCAAGCTTGGATGAAATGATACATATTCTACCCTTTCAGACAAACCACACAGGCTCTAACAAACAACCCCAGGTCATACAATAAGCTTAGATGGAATCCCTCTGGTTCTTTGCAAACTTCTGGTGTCTCCTATCCCTGCCAGGATACATAAAATCTTGACTCATCCCAATGTTAGTCAATGATGGACATAGCTGATACCTCTTCATTTTTAAAGCATCGATGCCTAATAACCTTGTATAACCCTTGGGTAGCAATCAATTGAGGATTAATTGGTACCTTTTTCTCTTCTCATCAACTTCAGCACTCCTAAGCACTTGACTATTGATGCAGCACGTCAAGTCATCAATCTGAACATAGGCATTTCTCGTTTGAAAAATCAACAAAGTCCCAATATTGACAGGCAGGCCCAAATAGAAGGCTATGGACCACTTCATAGTGCCAAGAAGATAAAGAATCTACTGGAATCAATAGTTCTGCAAGAATATTAAATTTATAATTAAAAAAAAAAGGTATGGCTAAAAGGTCACCAACAAAGAAATAAAATGTTAGGGGAATTGGTAAGATAGGTGATAAATCTATGAAAAAAAAATATAGAAATAACGGATGGACCATTACTATTAGAGTTTGAATTCTCTCTAATGGTCGAAGGGCCCAGTTCAATTAAGATTGAGGATATATTTAAAAGGATCTTGAAATCTCACCTGTCCATCTGGGCCCTCATCATGCACACAGCAAATGCTCGACGCTGATGTGAAACAAATTACAAGGCAAGGAAGAAAAAACCTGGCTTATCACTTAATTCTTGATTAACCTGTGACAATCATCTTTGCCATCTCCTGTGCATCAAATGTACCCTGTGCTAGTATTCATAAAGTAGACTAATAATGAATAATAATTAATGTTGGGTAATCTTCCCGGAGCATTCTTTTGCTTTAGGTGCGCCTGTAGTTAGTTGTATTTGTTTTATATAATGTCGTAACTCATATACAAGGGGATAGAAACTAGGCAATATCTGGCCCAGGTACTCAAAGGTAGTCTATCCTTGCATTCCCGCCATTTGACCAGAAGTTATCCATTGACTGATCAGAGTTAACCCATAAAACATTTGTAGAACACCTGAAGACAAAAACCATGATGAATTCTGTTAGGATTTGATATCTCGAGATTCGATCCATATTGAACCCACAGCGAGGTCCGTGATGAAAAATAGAGTCCAACGAGCCCAAGATCACCTCAAACGGAATTCGGACGGAGAAAATATGTAAGAAAATTCGGCAGGAAACCTGAAGCGGTGGAGGACCGTCGGCGGAGCAGCGGCGGCGTGGTGCACACGGCGGTGCACGGCTCAGGCGCGGCAGTGCGTGGCCTGGGCGCACAAGGCGTGAACCAGGCCCAGGAGTGCGAGCGCACGGCCATCCCAGGCCCATGCGAGCCCGCGCCTGGGAGCCCGTAGCCCGATCCACCGTGGATCGGCGGTGCATGGCCTTGTCTGTGGACCGAGGGGGCGTTTCCCCTCGGTTTCTCGCGGTCCACCATGGATCGCGTGGCATTTCTGGGTCATTTTTTGCGGTCCAAGAACTATTCCATGGACCGATGCACGATCGGACGGCCCTGGGCGCTCCCGATCGTGATCCAACGGTCCAGGAAAGGTTTTTTGGGTAGATTGGGAGTGTGTTTCCTATTTGTTTGGGTTTAAGCCTTTAAAAGGTTGATCTGGGAACAGAAGGCGTGGTGTGAGGACCGGGTGGGCGGTTTTGTCAGGCCGAAGACCCAGAAGAGAACCCACGGACAGAGAGAGATGCGGCGCTGATAGGAGAAGGAGCAGGGAGGCTCCTGGATAGCGGACAGTGGTCGCTTCAGGAGTTTAGGGGGTCTTCCTAGAGAGAGAACTTTGTGAGGGAGAACTTCTTATGAGAAAAAATTGGATATACAAGGGTTGAGGATGAGATCTCATCTTATAATTTTCTTTTCTCGTAGTGAAGTTTTCATGCCCCGTGGAGACGATCTTTTTTGGCTGATCCACATATTTGATTATTTTTATTTTATTTTTCTTCTTGCTGCATCGTATGGTATCGAAAAGGTCCTGGGAGGTGGTGTCCTATCCAGACATCCACCAACAAGTGGTATCAGAGCCAGGCAATACAAAGATTACAGCGGTGGTGAGCAAGATTGAAGATGGAGAAGATATGATCAATCAAGATGGAGATCAACAAGTTTGATGAAAAGAGCAATTTCTCCTTGTGGCAGGTAAGGATGAAGGACGTGCTCATCCAGCAAGGGCTGATCGATGCTCTCTTATACGAGAAAAAGCCGACTACCATGGAAATGCAAGATTGGAGATGGCTACAGATGCAGGCGGTGAGTACTATCCGCATGTACCTAACGGATGAGATGGTGATCCATGTACTAGGCGAGACTTTTTCGATGGTGCTGTGGTCAAAGCTCGAGTTATACATGGTGAAATCTCTCACCAACACTCTTTTCTTTGAAGGCAGTTCTACTAGCTGCGGATGACTGAGAAACAGAGCGTGCAGGAGCATCTCAACCATTTCCAAAAGATTCTCACCGACTTTTTCAACATTGGCGAGAATATTGAGGAGAAGATCAGGCCGCTGGTTTTATTAGTGTCGGTTCTCCCTTCGTATGAGTCTTTGGTGACTGCTCTTCTAGTGGGGAAGAGCATCATCAAGATGGATGAGGTCACCGCAGCGATTCTCCAGAATGAAGTTCTAAGGAGAGAGAATCCAGCTTCGAGCTCAAGTGGCGGCAACTCAGTTTTGATGGTTTTTGAAGGAGTAGGAGGCGATAGACAGAGCGACAAGAGATTACGATGAGGCGGTCCAAGTTCAGGAGGAACTTGAACAAGACCAGATGTTACCGATGTGACGAGTTGGGGCATCTAGCCAGAGATTGCCTTCAACTCAGGAATCGGACGATGGCTGCTGTAGCGACGGCTAGTAGCGATTCAGAGAGAGATGTCCTTGAGATATCTGATGAGGTGTCTACTTCTTTCCAATAGTAGATTTTAGATTCTGCATGCACCTATCATGTATGCCATAGAGAGGAGCAGTTTGACTTTCTGGAGAGTAGTGAGAGCACTATTTATCTGTCGGATGGATCATACTGTGCGATCAGAGGCATCGGGATGGTTAGCTGGAGGACACATGATGGTGTAGTGAGGAGATTGGAGGAGGTCCGATACATATATGATTTTAGATGAAATCTTCTCACTGAGCAGACTGGATTTGAGAGGCTACAGGATGGTAGCTAGTGGAGAAATCCTGAAGATGCTATGCAGTGATAGGATTATTCTGGAGGAAAAGAAGAGGAGGAGAGGACATTATTACTTGGCGGGAGCCCAGTATGAGGTGGAGCTTTAGGAGTCAGAGGAGTCTAGAGCGAGGTGGAGCTCCAGATGGAGGTGGATTGAGCACGAGACAAGAGACTCAGGAGGATGAAAGGCGATATCGCAAGGTGAGATTCCTATTGCCGAATGATGATGTCCCGAGTAGGTCTCAGATTAGGAGGAGCACAGCATATGATGGAGATGGGATCGAGCGGCCTGGCTCGACTCCCATGTTTGCCCATTCATAATCAGCAGGTGATTGTCCCAGGGCATGGGAGCGAGGAGATCCAGAAGTTCTCAGAGTTAGGAGAAGACCAAATATCGAGTTGAGATAGAGATTGTTAGAATTTGATGTCTCAAGATTCGATTCATATTGAACTCACAGCAAGGTTCGCGATGAAAAATGAAGTCCAACGAGTTTAAGATCACCTCAAACGGTTTTCGAACGGAGAAGATACGTGCGAGAGAAGTCGGCATGAAATTTGGAGCGATGGAGGACCGCTGGCGGTCGGCAGAGCGGCCGCACGCGGTAGTGCGCTTCCCAAGCACGGCAGCACGCGGTTTGGGCATGCAGGGCGTGGCCCAGCATGAGGGCGCGGCCCAACCCAAGCACACGAGCGCGCGGCCGGCCCAGGCCCAGGCCCACGCGAGCCCGCGCCTGGGAGCTCGTAGCCTGGTCCATCGTGGATCGGGCGGTGCATGGCCTGGTTTGTGGACCGAGGGGGCATTTCCCCTCGGTTTCTCG
>KE505290.1:0-10877 GCA_000441515.1 Elaeis oleifera | reverse complement strand
ATTAATTTATATAGATAAAATAATTTTTAATTTTATCAATAATAGATCAAAATTATTTTATCTAAAGATAAACAGATCGTAACCATCCATGTTTCCTCTAATGTATAATAATATGTTTCTAAGAAAATATCTAACTTGATATTAGATGAATAGCTTGTACATTTGCATAGAATGGATATAGTTGTGGATTGCGCATTATGTAATAATAAAATTTATAATCTTATTATATTTATTTAAAATTTTATCGAAGATTTCTATAAGGTATATCACGTTGTTATAAGATAGACATAAGCGCCCCATCTTGCATAAAATAAATATAATATAGTATTATAATATATAAAATATTATATAATATCGTCATCGTATTGTTATATTATGTAATATATTACTACATTATAGAGTAAGAGAGTCTGAATCCATCTAGATAAAACAGATAAAATTAAATTAGAATTTTTTGTGCGTATATTCTTCTAAATATTCGAATTTGCATGAATACCTTCATGAAATTGCTATTTGTATATATACCCTTATAATTTTTTTTTTTGCACATCTACCTATAAAGATATTTTAGTCAATTAATTTTAAACTATTAATTTTTAATGATATTAAATGATGTGGGTATATATGCAAAAAAAAAAAAGAGAAGGATATAGATGCAAAATAAGTATTTTATGAGGGTATGGATATAAATATTAATTTTGAAAGGATATTCATGTAAATTTAAATGTTTAAGAGAATATATATATATAAAAAATTATAAATTTCTATAACCAAAAGGTCTAAGTTTAGAAACTTTTATGACCTAATCAGAGAAGATGTCCAATAGACTACTGTTCACACTAATCTTCTTAATTCCGCGTGAAGCAGTGTCTTACCAGATGAGCAAGGCACAAGATTTTGATCTTTGACAAGATCCTGGTTAAGATATCGACTTTCCTGATATATAAAAACTTGGCCCTTTGCTATCTCCCAGTCAACCAATATTGGTCAATTTTTAGTATATTTTCTTTACTACATCTTAAATAATTTTAGGTAAAATATCAAAATAAATGCATAAAATGAGTAGTTAATTATAGTTTTGTCTCATTGGCCAATATAATATATCCAAAATTTCGATGGGCATCAGCAAATTCCTTAGGCAATCACCAAACTATCTTGTTCCAGTGATCTTAAGTTCACCGTTTGAGACCACAATTCTTTTCTTTGAGGAAAAAGAGGGTTAACCTCAAACCGGCCACCCAGCGTGTCGATGGAATATGAATCCAGGTTATCGGGCACCACCCTGTCAGGGACTTAGCCAATTTGACAAGTTGGCACTCACCGTGGAAGACCCCAGCTAGATGGGGCATGTTCCACGAGAACCATGAGACTTTTCACTTTGAAGATAATTTTGTGATGCAGAATAAATATATAGTGCAGTAGCTTTGAATAGCCATTTTATATGTTAAAAAATCTAGAATACTAGTTCTTTGCAAACTTCTGGTTTCTCCTATTCCAGCCAGCATAAATAAAATCTTGATTCATCTCAATGTTGGTCAACCATGTAGATAGCTATTATCTCTTCATTTTCAAAGCTTTGATGCCTAGCAACTTTGCATAACCGCTGGGTAGCAATCAATTGAGGATGACTTGGTACCTTTTTTCTCTTCTCATCAACTTCAGCACTCCTAAACACTTGACTATTGATGCAACACGTCAGGTCATCAATCTGAACACAGACAATTCTCATTTGAAAAATGAACGAAGCCCCAACATTGACAGGCATGCCCAAATAGAAGGCTATGGACCACTTCATCGTGCCAAGAAGATAAAGAATCCACCGGAATCAATAGTTCTGAAGGAATATTAAAATCTTGAGGAGGGAAAAAGAGAGAGGTGTGGTTAAAGGTCCCGGCAAAAAAAAAAATCTTATGACAATTAATAAGATACGTGATAGATCTATGAAACAAAATAAAGAAATAATGGGATGGACCATTACTATCAGAGTTTTGATCCTCTCTAGCCATGGGCCAAAGGGCCCAGTTCAATTAAAAGTGAGGATATACTTAGAAAGAACTTCTTTGTGCACTGCACGCGGTGTAGGAATCGCACTACGCGGAGTGATTGGATCATGCATGGGATCGAAAATTTTTTTTTTTTCTTGCATTACTTTCCGACTCATGTGTGATCCAATCATCATGCACAAGACGTGATTTTCTGCACCGCATGATGCACAAAGAATTTCGCTATATTTAAAGGATCTTGGGATGGAAATCTCACCTGTCTATTTGGCCCTCGTCAACAAGGCAAAAAGAGAGAGAAGAAAAAAAATGGGGAAAAAAAGGAAAAAAAAGAACAAAGCATGCCTTGTCACTTCACTCTTGCTTAACCCAAGACAATCATCTTAATTAGCAAGCTTGGCATTCAAAATTTAGATCTGAAACACAAATGAATAAGAAACAATAGCATCTTCATTATCTCTATGCACATCATAATATGAGTAAAGGCATCTCAAATACGAGCCTTATCGTCATGAACAGATGATGACAATAACGTAGACACAACTCATCTCTTGGAGCTAGAGGAACCACCAGTGCAGCTAACACCCCTTGCTCCATTATTAGCAGCATGAGCAAAACCTCACAACAAGACCACCACCGCCAGCAATATGAATTCAGTCACGAAATTAATTAAAAGAGAATCAATGTAACTCTCCGGCTCGGCCTCATCCGCACACCCCTCGTCCTCCTCAGCCACCGCATCCTGGTATTGCTTGTACTACCACACCACATCATTCTTAGTGCTCGCCGAATCTCCGGCGATCTCCTCCGCCCTCGCCGCTGTCCGCCTCGCGTGCCGCGGCTTGGAAGAGGATGGATAGGCGGACAGTTGAGCAGGACATTTGTTCGATGAAATGCTCGAGAGAGACGAGAGCTTGGGCATGCCCTGATAAAAAATCCTCACGGCCAACGGGGCTCCCTGTTCTGTGCTCCGTGAAGACTTGAGGTAGGTGGGCCCTTGCCGTGGTTATGCTAGCAAAGAAGAAAGGAAGCCTTTCTTCGTTCTTCTTTCAGTTATAGATGAAGATATTTGTAATTGTACTCCCCTCAGCCTCATCAGCGTGCCCTTCATCCTCGTCGGTCATCATATCCTGATACTGCTGCTACTCTAACATCAAATCATTCATATTGCTCTCGGCCAATGTGATTTCATACTGCGGCTGATTTACTAGCGACAACGTGAACTAGCTCTGTAGATTGTACCGTCTTTGTACCACTATCATTGCTGGTAACGGGTATATATGTGTTGCTTGTTAAGCCCGTAATTGCTCCGTCTCTTTGTGAAACATCGATGTCATGCTTTAATTTACAAATTTTCTTGCGCCGTCATGTTTCTCTCCACCTTTTTAATTGCGGGCCTTCTTTCCTTGCAGTCTCAGGTACGATTTTTATTGGACAAATCAATCGACCTTCGACTCCAACTCTATATCGATCGAATGAACATAGTACTCCGATTCATAATCGATTGACCGACCGACAGTCGGTTATTATCGACTAACAACAAACGATTTGATTAACCTCCGATCGAAGGCCATCGGCATATCAGAGTTACCAGCCGATGCACATTCAGATCCTCTATCGATTTATCTCTACCGACTTATCAGTATTACCGAAATATAGTCGGTTTATTTGCTCAACATATCCTAATTGTTATGAACGGTTATCGACTACGTGTTATGACCATTAATGGAAATAAATAGCCCACTAACTCCACGATTATGGCTCGATAATCCAGTGCCATAAAAAGCGGGATCATGTGCTCGACGGTTACATCAGAATCATCTATAAAAGGGAGGTAAACGAGCAGCACGGATAAGACAATTGTGGGTCAAAATGCTGCCACTCTCAACATTCTTATTAGCTGTTCACCAACCCTTCTCTGACTTAAGTATTGGAGAGTCCCTGCCGGACACAACTCCGATCTGTGAGGACTTTCTCTTGCAGATGCTCTTCACCGACAACAAGCGACATGGAGTTGGCCATAATAGATTGGCGTGCCAGATAGAGGGAGACTACAGTTAACCATACCAAGAACTAGAGCTCAGCATTTGACTGGATCGGTAAGGCAGTCTTCCCGTCGAGAAGATGTTCCTCCCCACCTCTGGTGGCAGAGCTCAATTTCTTGTGTCTTGTGGTTACCACAGACGCACAGATTGCTGCACTCATGTAGCAAATGAAAGTTTTGACGGAGGCGGTTCAAAGCCTTAAACAGCAGCAAACCCAGCAGCAGCAGCCGCCAATGGAGCAACCGATGGCTCAATTAGTGCCGTCTAGGCACAGCCGCCGTCCTCCGCGGTGCTCACCCTTCTCATCTCCAGAGCGATCATTTCGACACTCTCATCGAGACGGACAACCACATTCTCGACATTCTCACCGTGCCACCCACCATTCGTGGCGTTCTCCCTCTCCTTCTCATGCACACAGTATCAAGAAGGGGAAACGGCCATGGACGCCTTCTGCTTCTCCTTCTTCAATCTCTTCAGGAGGTTCCACCCTTGGAGTTTTTCAGCAACGACGGCTTGACGATTATGAATGCAAGTTTTGAGAAATTGATCGTCAGCTCGTCCGACTTCAAGTGGAAGGTCGGAAGTCTTCCAATGACTACAACTTCCACATTGCCTGACCTCTCACTCGATGCATCTTGGATGAATCGATTCCCTCTCGGTTCAAAATGCCACAGATGGAGTCATACGATAGCTCCACCGATCCGATCGACTACTTGGAGAGCTATAAGGCTCTCATGATGATCCAGGGGACAACCGATGCCTTCTTATGCATTGGCTTTCCGGTAACTCTTCAGAAGGCTACTCGAGCCTGGTATTTCGGACTTCAGTCGGAGAGCATTAATTCTTTCGAGCAGCTTGAACATTCTTTCATGGCCCACTTCAGCATAAGCCGAAGGCTACCACGGACATCCGACAGTCTTTTCTCAATCAAGCAAGGTGAGACAGAGATATTAAGAGACTTTGTGGCTCGTTTCAATACAGCCACACTTGAGATCAGAGATCTCAACGAAGACATGGCTATATCGGTCATGAAAAGGGGTCTGAGGGGATCTAGATTTACTTACTCTCTCGATAAAACTCTCTCTCGAACCTATGCTGAACTTTTAGAGTGCACGTACAAGTACATTCGTGCAGATGAAGCTGCTTCTGACCTACGTCAAACAGATGAAAAAGGTCAGAGAAGAAATAAAAAAAAGTGAAGCTCCGGTCGAATCAAGTAGGCCGACTGTAATAAAAAAGCTTCACCTAGATGACGGAGTCTGAAGCCGAACAACTACGGCATGTATGACTCCTACACTCCTCTCTCTGCTCTTCGTGTGCAGATCCTGATGGAGATCGAAGGAGAGGAATACTTACGACACCCCCCATTAATGAAAGTACCATCGAAGAGTCGAGATAGGAAGAAGTACTGTCGATTTCATCGTGATCATGGTCACGATACCGAACAGTGCATCCAACTTAGGAATGAGATCGAAGCCCTGATCCGATGAGGCTACCTTAAAAAATTTCGAAAGAATCAACCGACTCAACCTCTTGCTGACCGACAATCTCAGTCACAAACTGAGGAGACTATCAACAATCGATCGACTGCAGGAGTAATCAACATGATCTTCGGACGATCAAATTGGGAGGCAATTTCGAAGAAGAATCGGCAAAGAAATGACGACTCGACAATGTAATAACTTTTTCGAAAGAAGATGTTCGAGAAATTCAAACTCTCCATGATAATGCTGTCGTTGTCTCAGCAACGATAGCTAATTATGATATAAAAAAATTAATGGATAATGAAAGCTCTACAATATTTATTTACTCGATTTCTCTCGAATGTGACTACCGACTAATCGACTTAGAAGAATTTTGACACCATTGGTTGGTTTCACAGGAGATGCGGTCACTATGGAGGGAGAAATCACTCTCCCATTAATCGCAAGAGCTGAACCATAATACAGTACTGTTCTCATGACATTCATGATTGTTCAAATTTTTTCGGCTTATAATGCAATACTCGGACGACCTAGACTGAATGCTCTGAGAGTAATAGTCTCGACTTATCATCTACTAGTCTGATTCCCGATAAGAAATAGAGTCGGAGAGATGCATGGAGATCAACAACTTGTCCGACGCTGCTTCCTAGTTTCCACACAAAATAATCAACCTGAAGACTCTTTGTCCGTCGATAACTTGGACCAAAGAGAAAATAAAGAAAGGGGTGAACTAGCCGAACAATTGATTTTCATCCCATTAAAAGAAGAAGATCCTGAGAAAATGATCCAAATTGGATCGCAGCTGTCTGATCCGGAGTGGCAACAACTAATAAACTTACTCAAGGCAAACGTCGATATTTTGCTTGGTCGGCTACCGATATGTCAGGCATTCTTTCGAAAGTACTAACTCATTAGCTAAATATTGATCCAAAGGTTAAATCGGTGAGACAAAAGAAAGACCTTTTGCTCCTGAAAGGCAGAAGGTCATTGACGAAGAGGTCGATAAACTTCTCGCGGCTGGCTTCATCAGAGAAGCTACCTATCCCGATTGGCTCGTCAATATAGTGATGGTGAGAAAGGTCAATAGAAAATGAAGAATCTGCATCGACTACATAAATCTAAATGAAGCTTGTCTGAAGGATAGTTTTTTTGTCAAAGATTGATCAATTAGTTGATGCGACTTCAGGACACCGACTCTTAAATTTTATGGATGCCTTTGCAGGCTACAATCAGATTCTGATGGCATCCGAAGATGAGGAGCATACAGCCTTCGTAATCGACAAAAGCATATACTGTTATAAAGTAATGCCTTTCGGTTTAAAAAATGCTGGAGCCACATATCAATGGCTAGTCAACAAAATCTTCAAGATATAGATCGAGCGAAATATGAAAGTGTATGTGGACGACATGCTGGTGAAAAGTTCTCAAACTACTGATTATGTTTGAAATCTAGAAAAGCCTTCAGCACACTTCGATGACATCAGATGAAGTTGAACCCGATAAAGTGTACGTTCGAAGTAACTTCTGAAAAGTTTCTCAGATTTTTTGTGTCCCAACGAGGAATTGAGGTCAATCTCAAAAAAATAAAGGATATCATCAACATAAAGCATCCTAGTTTCAAGAAAGAGATACAGTAGCTCAACGGAAGGATCGCCACACCCAACCGATTCATATCAAGATCGGCAAAAAGATGCTTGCCTTTCTTCAAGGTCTTGAGGCAATCAAATGACTTCATATGGTCAAACGAGTGTCGACAATCCTTCAAAACTTAAAAGATATTTGATATCTCCACCGCTGCTTACAAAATCAAAAGTTGGAAAAACTTTGTATCTCTACTTGGCGACATCGATGGAAGCAGTTAGTTCGGTGCCTGTCCAAGAGGATGAAAACTGAATTCAATGACCAATCTACTATACTAGCAAGGTGCTTCACAATGCTGAAGTGAGATATTCATGAGCAGAAAGATGATCTACGCTCTGATTATATTATCACAATGACTTCGTCCATACTTTCAAGTACATTCTATTATCATCTTGACAGATCAACTATTGAAGATAATTTTACGCTGACCTGATATGTTGGATCGAATGACAAAGTGGGCAATAAAGCTTGATGAATTTGATATACAATATCGCTTGCGTCCATCAATGAAGGCACAAGTTCTAGCCGACTTCATCGCTGAATATACAATACCAGATAAACCTGAGGATGAAGCCGATGATAAATAAATAAGCCACAACTCTCAAATCTGACTTAACGTCGGTGTGGATGCTCATATTGATGGAGTATCTAATGCACAAGGTAGTGGAGCTGGTCTCATCCTCACCAATTTCGAAGAGGTTATAACTGAATATGCCCTTCGATTCAATTTTAAAGCTTCGAATAATCAAGCCAAATATGAAGCACTCTTAGTCGGCTTAAAAATTACTAAGGAGCTTGATATCGACAGCCTGAAGATCTTTATTGATTTACAACTGATTGCTGAACAGATTAAGGACGAGTTTGAAGCCCGAGACCCTATTATGATGAAGTATCTTCAGAAGGTGAAAGATCTAACTTCAATATTAAAGTATTTTGAAATCTTTCACATCCCAAGGACAGAAATGCTCAAGTTGATGCACTTTCGCGACTCGCAACCTCTTCTTTCAACTCACTGGGTTGGACATTCATCGAATGTCTTGAACAGCCGAGTATTGATAAAGTCAAGGAAGTGCTATAAATCACTGATGAACCAAGCTGGATGGATCCGATTGTCCAATACTTGACTGATGAAACTCTCCTTATGGATCCCTCAGAAGCCAAATGACTTAGATAGATGGCCTCTCAATACATTTTAATGAATGATCATCTATACAAAAGGTCATTCTCTCTTCCCTTACTGAAGTGTTTAGGACCAACAGATGTCGACTATGCACTCAAGGAGGTCCATGAAGAAATTTATAAAAATCACTTGGGAGGCAAATCTCTAGCTTACAAGATCCTGTGACAAGGATACTATTGACCCACTATGAAACAAATGCAGCTGAACTTGTCCAAAAGTGTGAACCATATCAGAGATATGTAAATATACAATACCAATCGACAAGTCAGTTGATATCAATTGTTGCGCCATGGCCCTTCGCACAATGAGGGATTAACATACTTGATTCTTTTCTCCGATATCTCGTTAGAAGAAGTTCATAGTGGTCGTCATCGATTACTTCACCAAGTAGATAGAAGCTGAACCTCTGGCACAAATCACTGAGAGCAAGATGGAGGACTTCATTCCAAATTAATTATATGCAGATTCGATTTACCACACACCATCATCACTGACAATGGTCGGTAATTCGACAATCAAATTTTAAAGAGTTCTGTGCAAAATTTTATATTACGCACAAACTTACATCAGTCAGCCATCCACAATCTAACGGAGAAGTGGAGGTAACCAACCGAACAATTCTACATAGACTCAAAATCAGATTGAATGAAGCTAAAAACGTCTGGATGGAAGAACTATATCCGATCTTATGGGCATACCGAATGACTCCTCGCATACCAATAGGAGAATCACCATTTAATCTAGCTTATGAACAGAAATGATGATTCCACTTGAGATCGGATTACCATCAACAAGGGTAGAGCAATACAGTAAATCGAGCATCTCAGAATATCGGAGAGCCGATTTAGATCTACTTCTAGAAGTTCGACAGCAAGCTCAAATTCGGATGGTAGCCTATTGGCAAAGGATAGCTCAGTATTATAATGCAAAAGTTAAACCGAAGATCTTCCATCCTAGAGATCTGGTCTTAAGGAAAGCAGAAGTCTTAAGATCTCTTGACCAAAGAAAGTTATCTCCGAACTGGGAAGGACCTTACAGGATAATCGAAATACTTAGATCGGGCGCATATCGACTATAAACTCTAGAAGGAGTAACCATCCTCCGAACATGAAATGTTGACAACTTGAAAATATATTATCAATAAAACTATCCGTGTATACATTATTTAGAATAAATATTAAATTTTAGAATCACAAGTTTCAGTAAACTATAGACCGACAGATGCACGGTCAATTCTATCGACTATATTTAATTTTCACTGTAAAATCGATGCATCGATTATATTTCAGCTTTCACTGTAAAAGTCAAAATACCGACTGTATCTCAGTACCGAACATATCTCAACTTTTCACTGTAAAAGCCGACCCTAGTCGAACGACTATTATGTCGACTGAGTCTTAACTAAGCAGAATGCAATATGACCCAGATCTAATTAAAATTATATCGACTCAACTACGATCGATCGAAGGATATTCGACTTGCCATCGATTATCAAATAACCTGACGTACTAAACCCGACTAAGGTTGGATGAAGGATATTCGATTTATTATCGCTTATCCTAATACTTAAGTATGTCAATAGATGTTCGATTAACGAAATGAATCCTATAATTACTATCAGATGTTCGACTTATTGATCGATATTCAGTAATTAAAAATAATTCTACGATATTGCAGATATACAAAGAAAGAGAGTCTATACTTGAAAATTCATTCATTCATTCATTGAAAGAAAGTTACAAAATTAGACCGAAGTCCGATTACAAAATTTTTTGAGCACAAAAAAATATAAAAATTACACCGATCATCAGTCGTGATCTCCATCTCTTTGCTTTGGTGTAGCATCTGAGACTTGAACAACTTCTGATGCTGTCAGTGCTCTATCTTCGGTCGGTGCGGCTTCTTCAGCAGCTCCATCTTTCGGGATGAAATGATGATGCTGCTCAAGTCAAGATCTGGGTATAACTTTTCGACTGCATCTCGATCGTTCTCGTACCCAACACAGTAAGAGGCGAACCCACCTTCGAGGATCTCTTCCTTGAACTCTTCTAAATTCTTGAAGTCCTTGATGGCATGGTTCAGAGCCTCCCTTGCTGACTCTGCTTCCGCTCTTGCCAGCTCTGCATCAGCTCTTGCGGAAGCTGATTCATCAGCGGCTAGTGCCAATCTTTCCAGGGTGGCCCGATGTCTTCCACGTTCGGCTTCGAGTTCACTGATGCACCCGTCCCTCTCCCTTCGAAGCCAATGGATAGAATGCTTCTTGCTCTTGATCTTTGACTCAAGAGATAAGATGCCTTGACGAGCCGACTCAAGTTCGGCTCCAGAAGATTGAAGGTCGGCGGTCAGATGGGAGACTTCCTCCTGAAATTTTGTCTCTTGCTCGGTCGCTACCTGAAGTTGTTCAAGGGCAGCTGCCTTCTCAGCATTGGCGGCCACCACTTTATCCATCCATGTCTGACAAAAGTCGGCAACCTTTCGGTAGCCGACCTCCAAGTCGAACATGTCATGTGCCAACTGCAAGCAGAAG
>KE505289.1:465614-477460 GCA_000441515.1 Elaeis oleifera | reverse complement strand
TTTGATCAAGTTGGGTATGTCCATTGATTAGAGGGCCTTTAGTTCTCCTATAGGGCATCTCTTCGGTGTGATTTGGAGTGTCTAATTATGGGTGCAAGTGCTCTAATTATTGGCATTTAAAGGGTCTCCTAAAGTAAGTTGGATAACTTAAGTCAATAGGAACCCAATGCAAGTAGGACTTATATTATGAGATTGAATAGGATTCAATCCTCATATCTATTTAAAGGAACCTCCCCTAAAGTCCCTAGAGCATCTAAACCAGCAGCCCCACGCTCATAGAAGGCCTCCATGCCCTCTCTTCCTCCCTTTTCTCCTATCTCTTGGGTGTTCTACCGCCCTTCTCTTGGGATGCGTCTCCCAAGGTGTTCCACACCCAAGGCTATTGGGTGTCTCTTCCTTGCTGGTTTCTAGTATCTAATAGCAGCACATAGCAAAAAAAATTTAGAGAAGAGGAGAAGAAGATCAAAGAAAGAGATCAAGTGTTGATCGTGATCCAGACTTCATTCAGATTCAGCAGGTTGAATTTAGAAAAAAAATTTAGATTGAAGAGGGTTATTCCAGGCTGATCTCGAGTGGATACCCATGAGGCTGGACACTTGTGCTGCTAAGAGAGAACCTCTTCTCTTTCAGATTCATATTTGAAGAAAAAATTATGAAACAGATATATGATTTGATCACAATCTGAATTTTAGTATATATCAATTTCAGCATATGAGATATATCCATATGATTTTTATTTCATGCATGCATAATTTAGATTAAAAATATTTTAATCTTATCCTCCGCTGTAATATTTAGAAATAAATTTGAAACACATATATATGCACCAAATCTCGAATTCCAACACATCAGAGAGGAGAGAGAGGGGAGGGAGATTGGAATCTGGCCAGAGATCTGGTTGTCAGAGATGTTAAGGATGATGAGGCGGCCAATGTCAGTCGAAATGGGACCAATCCAGCTAGAGAGGTGGGTGCTGATGTGATCCAGCCTCGATCATCAAGGATGCAGAGGAGGGAAGAGAGGTGATGTGGGGGGATGGGGCCACAGATCTGCTTCCAATCGGTGAGGACGAGGGTGGTGAGGCAGTTGAGGAGGTAGATCTTGATGGAGATGCGATCGGACATGATGCCTCCACAGCAGCTAGTGCAGGTGAGGATGGGGTCCTCAAATTCACCACGAAGGTTGATGTTAGTGACGAGGCCGATGATGGGATCCAATGTCAGGGTAGGCCGTGGTGGTGGAGATGAGGACAGAAAGAGAGAGTAGGAGGAGGGAGGAGGAGCCATTTGAAGGTGAATACTCTCCTCTTTCAGGCTTTCACAGGCATGGATCGGAGGAGAGGAAGAGGAACACAGAAAGAAAAGGAGCTCGAGCTTTAACCTTATAGTCAGGCTCGGGCCCGGGTCGGGCCTGGGCTGGGCCCAAGGGCTGCCCAAGCCCAGCCTGAAAGAACAATGGGCCCTATTTCTAGGCCTGAGCCCGGCCTGAATGATTTTGGGCCAAGCCTGAAGTCTGACCTGAAGCCAGCCCAAGTCCATTGCCAACCCTATTCATGACATATTTGTGTTGGGAAAGAAAGAGACTGTTAGTAGTGGATGTGACTTTGACACCAAGAAAATAATCAAGTTGCCCCAAATACTTGATAGAGAATCTCTTGGAAAGAGAGTCAATATACCTGGACAAAAATGAGAGTCATTATCAGTAAATATCAAGTCATCAACATAAACCAGCAAATAGGCAAGACCACCATACCAGCTAAGATGAAAAGAGAGGGATCAGTCCTAAATTGATGAAAATTGCTTTCAAGTATAAAGGCACTCAAAGCATTGTACAATTCATGAGGATTTGTTGATGTAATAGATGGCCTTCCGAAGATGACAAACATGAGCTGGAAAATCTTTGTGAATGAAGGTAGTTGGCTGATGTATTGTACTTCATCAAAGAGCATTCCTTGTAAAATATGTTCTAGTTGATGAAGCAGCTATTGATGAGAGAGAGCAATAGAAAGCACCATTCTAATTGGTATAGGCTCTATGACAAGGTTGAAAGTTTTATGGAACTCAATGCCGAGGTGTTGATGAAACCCTTTGGCGACAAGATATGAACAGTTAGAATTATGTTTGATATGGAAGATCCACTTACAACTAACAATATTTTATCCAGATCACTATAGAACAAGTTTTCATGGATCTTTGTGAATAAGTGCATTAAACTCATTGTACATTGCTTCCCGCCACCAAGGATCCTCAAAAGCTTTAGATGCATAAGTGGGTTCAATATAGTTAGGTATAGGGTGCTTGGTCCAAAGAAATTTTGTTTGGCTTAAAATATTATTTTGGCTCCTAGTGACCATGGGATGGATCCATTGAGGTGGATGAGAGGGCTTAATGAAGGGTTATTTGAAGTTAGCTGGGGATGGGAAGAATCAAACAAATCCAGCTAAGAGAGATGAAGAATCACCTATGGGGATTGAGTTTGTTGTAGATACAAATTGAGGTTGGACTATGCTTCTAATTGGATATTGATGTTTGGCAAGGTAGTAGCATTATAAGGCATCATTGGAGAGACAAGAGCAGCCAGAGATATACTATAGATATAGTGGGACACCAACAAGAGGAACTTGAACTTATAACATGAGGGAGATGGGTGGCTTGAGTTGCATAAGAAAAATGTATTCATAAAACAAACATAATATGAAATATAGAACCTATGAATGATGGGATCATAACAAATGAATGTACTTTGAGATTTAGAATAACCAAGAGCACACACAAGCATGAACGAGGAACTAGTTTATGTTGATTGTAGGGACAAAGCCAAACAAAACAGGAGCACCCAAAGATTCAAAGTTTATGATAATTTGTTTTTTTTTTTTGAAAATATGCTTCAAAGGGAGATTTGCCATGAAGTACTGAGATGGGTATGCAATTAATTAAATAGACAGCAATGACAAATGTAAAAGACCAAAAGCATATAGGAAGAGAAGCTTGATGTAAGAGTGTTAATCCTATTTCAACAATATGATGATTTCGATGTTCAGTAGTCCCATTATGTTTAGGTGTATGGGAGGGGATGTGTAATGAGAAATGTCATGAGTGAGAAAGAAATTCTTAAGCTTTCGATATTCACCCTCACTATCCATAAAAGTGGAAATAATGGGAGTGTGGAAATATTTTTCAACAAGAATTTTGAAATGAGAAAAAATTTGAGAGAAATCGGATTTATTTTAATGGGATATATCCATATATACTTTGTGAAGCGATTAATAAAAATAATAAAGTAGGTGTAGCCATCAATTGAGATAATAGAGGTTGGACCCCAAACATCGCTAAAGATCAAGTGAAGAGGACCACGACTCATTAAACTAGAAATTAAAAAGATACTTTATGAATTTTGTTGCAGGAGCAAGAAGAACACGATAGTGATGACTTAGACAAAGAAATAATAGGTAAAGAGAAATTTTTGATGATAATGTGAAGTAGTTTGAGAAAGGGATGATCAAGATGACAATGCCGGTCATAAATAGAAGCTTTAACACTAGCCAAAGCCTTTGGGGATGTGGTATTAGCCCATACATAGAGTATAAGTTCATAGATGTCATTTTTATTCAGGCCACATACAAGAATCACCCCCATGTGAAAATCCTTCACAAAAAAATGACAAGAAAAGAAGTCAATAGAAACATTATTGGATTGGCAAAATTTAGCAACAATAATTAAATTTTGTTTAACTCAAGGAGCACAAAGAATTTGATTTAATGAAAAAGTGGTAGGAGTTTGAAATTGAATGGAACCAATATAGGATGTAGGCAAACCTGACCGATCATCTATTAAGAGTATATCAGGACCATCATCTTCAGATCGAAAGGAGAGATTTTGTAGATTCCCAATAACATGATGTGATGTAGTGGAATCGATGAGCCATCCAAAGTAGGTAAGAGTGGAAGAGAATACATGATTGGAACTAGGCTTGGAGGATTTGTTGGAGGGCCTCCATGAAATGGTAGTAACTTTTAGCGATATGGCTCGGTTATCACAAAATTGGCAGATGAGTTAATTGTTTGGTTAAAGCGAGGGCCACCTTGACTTATAAAGCCTCATTAAGAGGAATTTTGGAGCTAAGAATAAAGTTATTTCTACCATGAGTAAAGTTATTTCTACCATGAGTGAAGTTATGATTATTGCCACCTTTGAAATTACTAGAGACATGAGTAGAACCTTTGAAATTGCTAGAGACATATATGGAGTGTGTTGTGGCTATGGATAGATTAGCTCTATTGGGCTCTTGCCGAGTGAGATAGTTCTCATATTCTATAAGCTTGTGATTGAGCTCTTAAATGATATGGTTGATTCTCAAGTACAAATTGCTGCATAGATTTTCTTGACCTTAGAGCCAAACCTATTGAGTGTATAAACTATCAGATCATTATCATCAATACGGGCATTGATAATGGCCAATTCATCCATAATAGATTTGAGAATCTATAAATACTCTAAGATAGATGTAGAACTATAAGTTATTTTGGAGAGTTTATCCTTCAAGTTCATGATTCGTAATCTGGACTTATTAGCATAGACATGAGCTAACTTATCCTAGGCTTGCCATGAGGTAGAAGCTAAAGCAATCGAAGAAAATTAGTTTCTAATACATATGCAAAGATGGCATTGAGTAAAAGTTGATCTTGTCTTATCCAATGTATATGTGTTGGGTTGGATATGAGAGCATTGTTCTGAGTAATAGCTAGTGATGGATAGGATAGCATCCCATCAACATACCCAAGTAAATCATAGCCCATGAATAGTGAATGAAGTTGAGCTTTCCATGATGGAAAGTTTGAAGAGCTCAATTTGAGCGGTAGCTATCCTACGATATTGATAATGATAAGAGTCATTTTGGGGGTAACCAATGTTGCAGTGGTGGTGCTTTCATGGATTTCTTCTGCCATGATAAGGTGGAAGGAAAACAAAGGCACTCGTAAGAACTATTGCTCTAATACCATATAGAAACAGAGTGTTTGAATAGAAAATTATCAAAAAAAATAGAAAACTACCACACAAATTTATGAAGTTTGGGTAGAATTTATATAGTACAAGGCTTTGCTATACAAAGATAAGTTCATAGTAGGTGGTACTAGAATCAATGAATAATAATAGTACTATAAATCAAGATAAGTTTATAGCAAGTCGTGTAAGAATCAAGAGTGATCATAGTACTATAATACAATATAAGTTTATAATAGGTAGTGGTAGAATCAAGAAGTGATAATAGCACTATACAACTGTTACATATTTGAACAAATTTGATTTAGTTTGGGATTATCTTTTTGGATCAATTATAGCCTTATCTGCCTGATCTTGTAGAGAAAATTGCTCTCCTCTAACAACAATCATCTAATATAAGTAACATTGAACAACAATAAACATGCAATAGATAAATTTAAAATCTAAGCCATCTCCTTTCAATCACTCTCAGCTCAAAGTAGGCATTTCATAATGGCAGAAAGGGTAGAGGTGCCCATTTTGCAGCCACCGAGTGAGACAGTCACCATGAAAGATATGCATGCAAAGCATTTGGGTCACTTTCATCTTGATGTCAAACTCCCCCAAATATATCACACATCCATGCTCTTTAAACTCGTCTCTAATGCTACTATATGTCACCTTTCCCAACTCCTCAATAGAAGTCGGCATTGCCGCACACCATCAAAATCCCTCCTTCATCAATTTCTTCATTAAAAGAAGGTGCCGTTATCTTGGCCGTCACCTCCTCGATTGATCCCCAAGCTATAGCATAGACACAGATTATGACAACAATCTCAATCCTTTCTTTTCCTACATTGAGTGCCAATTAGGCCTTTGAAGAAATGAAGGCGACGAGCTTCTCCTTCCATAACTCTAGTGTGCTCAAGTTGGGAGAGCATGTGGTGGAAAAAGCATATGAGATACTATCTCTTTGAGGGATGGGGAGGCCAAGAACTGGCCAAGGGGGAAGTAGAATATTGAGCTCTCGATCTTGAGGACTATTGTTCAACTTCTGCCTTTGTGTTGGAGTTCATGGAACTCTGAGAAGTGGAGATCAACAACAACTGGGGCTAGTAGACTCATGTGTGCTTCTAAATCTCTATTCCCTTTGAATGAGTCAAGAAGGTTAATAACAGTGTTTGTACAAAAGACATGCCATGGACTCCTTTTCTCTCTTATATCACTTTCTCTTCTTTCTAATCTTCTTTCTTAATGACAATTGGAGAGCAGTATTATATAAAACAAGAATTAGAGCACACCTCTACAACAACACAAAAACTAAAGATTAGTCCTTTTCAAACTCAAACAAGATTACTATTGATTGCTTATTTAAGTCAAACTTTTCTAGGCCTATCAAAACTAGGAGGCCAACATTTACTCCAATTATCCTACAAAGAAAACAAAGTACGTATCCTAGTTTAGATAACATAGGGATAAGTAACTTGAATAACAATAGAATGAATAATAATTAAAAATATAATCCTAGTTAAACTAGGACTCATGATGAACAATATAATTTGCCATTTGTAATTATATATATTGTGACTTTAGGAGTTTCTCCATATCTGAAAAAAATTATTGTTGATTTTGTTTATGTAGCCCTAGTCATAATTGAATTTTTTAAACAATAGCCCTAATCATAACTGAATATTTTTAAACATATAGCCTAATCACAAGTATGGTATTCCTACAATTCAAAAGTATAGTAGCTTTTGACTTGTTGTGCACATCGTGCATGCATGTAGTATGCTATCACGATGTTGATTTTCAAAAGAAATCAGAAGTCTTATGAATTTTTTGTTTCAACCTATTAGAAATTTTCTTGGACCATATAGCATGAATTTCCTACAACTTGGATTGGAGAAGAAATATTGAATATTAATATTCTTGTTTAAATACCAAAGTTGTTAGCTAAAAATTTTAGTCTGGTTCTATGAGATGCGGCCCTTGGGCCGACCTACTAACTAGACCAAGCCTGGTCCATTGACTAGCCTGGCTTTGAGATGAGTCAAATCCAAGTAAGAGTACCATACATGCTCTGTGGAAAATGATTTCTGATCGGAGTCTGATACTTTCCTAATTCCATCGGAGGAAGGATTCCTAGGACACGTTGGGCTCCAACAAGATCCTAGAAATTCATCTATAAAAGGATCCTTCTCTGTCTAGGATCTCACCTCTCCTGCCGATCCATTGCTAATAAGCCTCCCTAATTCCTCTTGTTTTTATTGAGTTTGCTCAGTAATTCACTATTGATTCATCATTGAAATGAGCTGATCCACCTCAAACCTCTCTTCTATGTCTATCTTAGGGTACCTCGATTGTCGATAGCCAGTTTTTTCATGACGAGTCATCGAATTTGATGGAAACACTGGATGCCTACTTTGCTTCTCGATTTTTGTTTTAATTGACCCGCTCTATTGTGATTCGAGGCTAAGACCTTCATCGAAGCTCCAATCAAGCTCTTAGCAACCATGGATGGAGCTCCATTGCCGACCAATTGTCCTCCATTTCCTCTATCTTGAGCTGATCTATGGTTGGTTTCATTGATTTTTCCTCCACTGGCAACCACATTACTCCTATTGCTGTTTACTTTTTGCCAAAGGTCATGTTTGGATGGGCATCCACTGCCGCTGTCGGCCATCCTATGGTTCCCTCAACCAGGCTAAGAAACACAGCTACGCTCCCTATTTCTAAATGTTATTTTTTTTTGCTTCCTTGATTCATATAGTGGTGGCTGGGATGGACCTTGGGTAAAGTCTTTTTAGACTTTCAGCAAGCCATAGTGAAGTTGATCCTCTATTCCTCTATGTCAAACCTGTGTTATTTGCTCTTTTTTTTCTTTCCACCATTAGTCAATGTTGTGGTTGTCTTCTTCAAACACCCAAAGCCTCCTTCTCTATTTACTACATTTCTCTCTCTTCTTTACATGCCTACAAATCCCTGTGGACTCTAACATGAGAGCCCCCGATTCCTTGTCTATGGATTGAAGTTAACCTCAGTAGGGGCCCTAGATCAGCATATGATTGTCCATCATACCAATATCCACTCTAGTTTTTGTCAAGAATACTGGATCCTATCATTGATGATCCTTGTCAAACCACCTTGAGCCAATCAAAGAAGAAATCATTCAAACAAGAAGATGTTGATCGAGGGAATTTATGATTCTGATTTCTAAGTCAAGGTAAATACCAACCACTTGTTCAACATATGACCAATTAATAAAGATTTAGGTATGTACCTTGATTTAAGAATTAGAATCATAAATCTTCTTGTTCAATATCTTCTTGTTTGAATGATTTCTCCTTTGATTAGCTTAAGGTGGTTTGATAAGGATCATCAATGACAAGATCTAGGATGCTTGACAAAAATCGGAGTGGATATTGGCACAATGGACAATTATATGCATCTAGGGCCCTACTGGGGTTAACTTCAATCCATAGATAAGGAATCAGGGGCTCTCATGTTAGAGTCCATAGACACTTGTAGAGACATCGAAAGAAGAGAAGAAAAGCAACAAATAGAGAAGATGGCTTTGGGTGTTTGAAGAGGATGGAGGAAGATCAATTACAATCATGACACACATTAGTTGGAAGTGTAAATTCTTGCAACTATATTGAGGAAGATGACTACAGTGGTGACCGATGGTGGAAAGAGAAGCGAGAGCAAATAATAGGGGTTTGGCATGAAGGAATAAAAGACCAACTTCATCGTGACTTGCGGGCAATCGAGGCTCTGCCATGAATTCAAGGGAAGTCTAGAAAGACTACCCAAGGTCCGTCCTAGCCACACTACTCTACAAATCAAGAAAGAGAAAAAATAACACTTAGAATAGGGAGGTTGCCATGCTTCTTGATCTGGTTGAGGGAACCATAGGATGGCTGGTGGCGGCAATGGACATCCACCAAAGCATGACCTCTAGTGAAGATTACAATAGCAATAGGAGCTACATGGTCAGCAGTGGAGGAAAAATCAATGAAACCAACCATAGATTGGCTCAAGACAAAGAAAAGGAGGCCGATTGGCTTGCTAGCCGGTGATGGAGATCTACCCATGGTCGCTGAGAGCTCGATCGAAACTTCGACAAAGGTCTTGGTCTCAAGTCACAATGGAGTTGGTGAATTAAAATGAAAATAGGGAAACAAAATAGGGCATCTAATTTTCCATCAAATTCGACAACTCACTAGGGAATACTCACTATCGATAGATGAGATACCCTAAGATAGATATGGAAGAGATGTTGGGGTGGATTACCTCATTCTGGTGATGAATCGATAGTGAATTATCGAGCAGACTCAATAAAAACAAGAGGAGTCGAAGAAGTTTCACCAGTGGTGGATCGGGAAAATGTTAGACTTCAATTGGAGTCATTTTTCAGAAAGCACATGTAGTGCTCTTGCTTGGGTTTGGCCCATCTGAAAGTTAGGCTGGTCAGTGGATCAAGCTTAGTCTGGGTGTGGGTTGGCTCAATAGCTTGGTCTCATAGGTCGGAACCATTTTTTTATATGCAATATGGCTCAGATGCAATTGTCGTCCCTACTAAGAAACTAGTAGGACACCAATCATCAACATGGAAAATGATATGAATAAGATTCATGAGATAATCTAAATCTTCTGGTGAGTTGTCATCGACAATTGCCTACATTTCTCTAAACATTAACAACTCAACAGTTAAAGACAACTTTGTGATCCTTAACATTGCCTTCGAAATACTTAAGAAATATCAAAATGATCATGGAGTGAAAAATATAAACAAATGGCACACATTGATGGCACTCAATGTTTTGGTCGCTAAAAGAGATCAGCAGTTTTTTAGAACAATACTCACAGATTGGTGATTGATTTTGCTGCCTGTAAACAAATATATATTATTCATAACTTTTGTTGAATTTTGAAATTGTTGCTTGTGGCATTAACAATTACACATGTTGAGTACAGATATTTGTTTTATCGCAACAAAAAGAAAGGCACTTTCAATCCACTTGCAAAATTTATGCAAAATGGCTTAGCCTGTGTATGGATATAAAATCTACATGCAAAATTTATTCATTTGACATCTGACATACTTCAGTATGCTAAGGAACAAACTATGACAAAGAAATTCATGAGTGTCTAGAAGATTGATACACTATATAGAATCTATGTCTTAGAGTGATTTAAATCATTACCTTCTCGTACCATGATGGCTTCTTCAACTGCTGGCACCAAGGTAATTCACCTATCATGTCATACAATGTCTCTTATATCTCTTTGTAAATGATCTTACAAAACTCCTTTTTGTGAACCATTCTAGCATTATCAAACTAGAGCAAATTGTCTATGCAATCGATTAGTTTGTTCCCTACTTCTCTTGCTATGCCAACATTACCATCTCTGATAGCAGAGACAACAGTTTCCTCGGATAAGGAAAGTTTGCTCTTTGAAGAGAGATGCACTTATCTGCACCTCATGTTGGGTTCTGATGGCACAGCGAAAGGGTTAGGTATTTAAAATTTCATTCAAAACATCCTATGCATCAAAAATCCTAATGCCCAGAAATCTTTGACTATATCAATCAAAGTATAATTAAAATAAATTTAGATCAGAAGAATAACTGTAGCGCTAATCTAATTTCTATAAGACGTCCAAATGTCCGCCCTCTAATGATGATCCACATAAAAATTGAATCAAAGACAGCGCTCCTTTCTTCACCTTGCTTCAAGAGTTCTAGTCCCTAGAACTCGACTAGCCACAAATCGATCAGATCTTCTTTCAGACCTGAGTCTGAACCTCTCAGAACCATCCACTGGATCTGACCCACTAGATCTGACCACCTTTTTTTGGACCTCTTAAATCCTTAGAGCTATTAGGATTATGCTTGTCTTAAAAGAACAAGTCTTTGTCCTAAACCCTAGAGTTGTAAGAGAGGGAGAGAGGGAGTGGATAGGGGATGTAAGAATTGAATGATCAACCATTCTGTTGTCCCCTATTTATAGCACCAGATGGGGCACCAACAGAGAAGGCATGCCTCATCTGGAAAGCCATATCAAGTTGTCATATCACTTATCTGAGAGTCTTTAAATAGAAGGACTCTTCAGGATGTGATATGTCAATTTCAGTCCTCTCACATGCGCACGCCCAGAATGAGATACTTTTTGTGTCTCTTCTAAGGTTAGATCAGTGTGAAAAATTGCCATGTAATACTTTATTCAAATAGGAAGGCTATCAACAAGTGACACCTAATTTGAATAAAAGTTCAAACTTGAGAAGGACTCTTCACCAGAGAGATGCGCGAGCACCTTCTCACTATTGCGAGCATGTATGCCCAGAAAAGGGTGTCAAAAGCAACCTTTCATAATCTAATAATTTTTCAAATTTATACCACGTGATCAGCACTTAAAACTAATCCCTATCAAAAAAATTATCAGATAAAAAAGTCATTAAGACTCCTTAAACAGAAGGAGTCTTCACATCCCTTCATGCATCCAAAAACCTATCACATGTGCAGCAATGTTCCAGGAATTTTTTCATACATAATCTGATAGATTTTTTATACTTCAAATGATATCTTAGCTGGTTCATCATCTAATCTCATTATCATAAAAAATAGAGACCCAAAATAGAAGGACTCTTAGTCCATCTACATGCCAAAACCAAAGAGCGCGTGCGCTCAACATATATGCACCAAGAGTCCTTCTCATCTTGGACTCTTGGTTTTTGGCATTAAGATAAGATGTGGCACCTCTTTTTGGCTGTTTCTAGGTGGCTTGACCTGATCCAAATGTCTACCAAATTGGGCTAGCAAATCAGTAAGGCATGAGACTAAATTGATCTCTAAAGGAGCTAGAG
>KE505289.1:428567-444134 GCA_000441515.1 Elaeis oleifera | reverse complement strand
ACCACTGCCATAAAATTTATTAAAAAAAAAATGAAGCATCTATTTTTCATTAACTTTATTTCATAACCTTATTTTAATAACAAAGATATAGAATAATATTTTAATGATCTTTGACATGTAACAACAGTCTTTCAATTCTAAAATTTTATCCGTAGGTAAATCAAGCATACAGGTTTCCATAGCCTCTACGCTAATGGACTCTCCACTTGCACCATAGAGCTCGAGGTCATCTTTTTTCAGATTTTTGATATTCTATAGTCACTGTAATGAATTATAAATATACGATCCGTAGGTGGTATCTAATATCCAAGTATCAGAGTCTAAGCCACTCAATGAAAATAGGTCTGTATCATATACATAACTTTTGATGCTACACTTGTACCCTACTTCAAACTTGCAAGATTATTCTTACAATTATACTCTCAATGTCTAAATTTATCACAAAATGAACAGCTAATATCCATATAGACATCTTTTGCCTTCTCATTGTAACTGACCAATCCAAAGTCAGGAATATCCAGAACATCAGAGTTCTTCTTCGATATGAACCTAACTTGCAAGTTTTTCAACCAATCCACATAGTTGAGATCGATCAACATATTTTTATCTACGGTATTATGCAGTGAAAATAAAAAATTATAATACAGACTTAAATCTATATAAATAAAGAATAATAGTATAAACAGACCACTCATGTTTGATATGCATAACTAGATGAAGATTTTTAAAACTATTTATGTCTCTTACTATTTTATCAGATACTATAGCCCTCTCCTATGGTAAATCAGAAATTCTAATCTGATTTCTTAATGGGGTTGAGACCCTAATCCCTCATTGAAGCATTGTGGATATCACAACAAATCTCAATGAGTTTAAAGGTAGAAAAACCTATTCAATTACATCTCATGCAACTCTCAACATAATCCTTACCTCTAAAAACTCTCATAGCCTTATGGATATCACAATAAACTATAGTATTTGTAGTTAAGTCAGATCCTTCATTTTCATATAGTCATATCTGAAAATACTATCTTTGTAGATATCACAACAAAGTAACATATCCAAAATATGTCATAAAGTATCTAATATGCACCAAGACAAACCCGCATCAATCTTCATAGCAAGCCTTGTGGATATCACAACAAACCTACTATGATTTTTAACAGAATATTGACTAGGTATGAGGAAGGCATATGTAGTATTCAAAATATTGAGGTACCATCATTCAAGATTCGAACTAATCTAATTAGTCAGAAAATATTAAGATTGGTGGGTCCATCCGTTGCTTTTCTTAGACACCAATAAAATTGGCCAGGCCAACAACGGAACTAATTAATAACCACCGCACTTGAAACACTCCTTAGACATCAATTGATTAATCAATTCAAAAAATTGATTAGCTATTGGTTCACAACACTACGACTTAATATGATTTTTATGAGGACTTTAATGGTCTCAAACACATCCTAAATCAATCAATCACAATGATGCACTAATATAGTTGTATTTTAAAAATCATAACAACTAATCATAGCATCCAATCATATCTCTAAGATATGAAAACATAATCATATAATATGATTATAATTAAGCATCTTAAGCATATCACATATGCATGAAATTCTAATAATATGCAAGAATACAAAATATCCTTTTCGTAGTTTTTCTTCTTGGGACATCATAGTGGCACCCCCATACGCCATAAAAGTATCTTATGGAATAGGAAGAGAGGGTCTTTAAATCCTACTTGCTCCTATAACCGAACGATCTGGTGATGAACTTCATTAAAGTACTAAGCTACTAAGAAAATTCTATGCATATATTACGTATTTTATATTTAAAATATGTCTCTAAGACATAATAGGGTTTGGATGTTCAATCGGGTTCAACCCTTGATCCGATTTGAACCAACCAAAAAAACATGCTTGATCACAACCAAGATAATAATTTAACCTCTGATTATATAGATCAAGGTAGGCTCTGATATCACTGTTGGGTTTCGGTGGCACAGCAAAAGGGTTAGGTGTTTAAAATTTCATTCAAAACACCCAATGCACCAGAAACCCTAATGCCCAGAAACCCTTGACTATATCAATCAAAGTATAATTAAATAAATTTGGATCAGAAGAATATCTATAGTATTAATCTAATTTTATAAGGCATCCAAGTGTCTGCCCTCCAATAGTGATCCATACGAAAAGTGAACCAAGGACTGCGCTCCTTTCTTCACCTTGCTTCAAGAGTTCTAGCCCCTAGAACTCGACTAGCCACTAATCAATCAGATCTTCCTTCAGATCTGAGTTTGAACCTCTCAGAACCACCCACTAGACCTGACCATCTTTTCTGGACCTCTTAAATCCTTAGAGCAATTAGGATTAGGCTTGTCTTAAAGAACAAGCCTTTGTCCTAAACCCTAGAGTTGTAAGAGAGGGAGAGAGGGAGTGGATAGGGGATGTAAGAATTGAATGATCAACCCTTCTGCCATCTCCTATTTATATCACCAGATGGGCACCAATAGAGAAGGCATGCCTCATTTAGAAAGCCATTTAAGTCATCATATCACTTATTGAGAGTCTTTAAACAGAAGGACTCTTCAGGATGTGATACATCGATTTCAGCCCTCTCACGCGTGCACACCCAGAATGAGATACTTTTCATGTCTCTTCTGACTTCAGATCAGTGTGAAAAATTACCACATAATACTTTATTCAAATAAGAAGGCTATCAGCAAGTGATGCCTAATTTGAATAAGATTTCAAACTTGAGAAGGACTCCTCATCGGAGAGATGCGCGAGCACCTTCTCGCTGTCGCACGTGCGTATGCCCAGAAAAGGGCGTCAAAAGCAACCTTCCATAATCTAATAATTTTTAAATTTTACCATGTGATCAACACTTAAAACTAATCCTTATCAAAAAAATTATCAAATAAAAAAGTTGCTTAAGACTCCTTAAACAGAAGGAGTCTTCATGTCCCTTCACACGTCTAGAAAACCTGTCGCGCATGCAGCAATGTTCCAAGAATTTTTTCATGCATAATCTGATGGATTTTCATACTTCAAATAATGTGCTAAGTGGTTCATCATCTGATCTCATTTTCATAAAAAATAAAGACCCAAAACAGAAGGACTCTTAGTCCATCTGCATGCCAAAACCAAAGAGCGCGTGCGCTCAGCATATATGCGCCAAGAGTCCTCATCTTGGACTCTTGGTTTTTTGGTGTTAAGATAAGATGTGGGGCTTTTTTTTGACTATTTTTAGGTGGCTTGACCTGACCCAAGTGCCCACCAAATTGGGCTAGCAAATCAGCAAGGCTTGAGATTAAATTGATCTCCAAAGGAGCTAGGATTTCCACACGTGCTAGCATGCTTACCGAAATCCTGATTGAATCCAAAATTACAATCAATCTTTTTCAAAAGGATCCTTGATCAATTTTCATATGTGTGTGATTCATTGAATTCCACACCTAGCTAACAGTAGGTTCGGATGCAAGTGGACCTAATTTGATTAGACTTTAATCTAATTGATTTAGGTCCAATCGAGCTAATCTGATTTCAACAATTAAAACTCTTTCTAATTGACGATCGAATTAAACTCTTTAATTCGATCAGACCTACAAGTCAAGATTGATGTCTAGTAATGTATCATAACTATTCAGAAGATATAAAATTTGATAAAAATACCAAATATACCCTTCAGTGGTAAGTTACCGTGCAATACAATCCTTCGATCATCTCTGCACCCTATATATGTTCATGAGTATGGAATCATGTCAAACTCAAATACATATTCACATCGATTCTTAATTAACCAATGATAATTCCAATTAAGAAGCATTAGAAACTCTTTCTAATCTCCTTCTTATTTTTGGCCAAAAAAATTTTTGAGTCATCTAAGAATGAGAATACACAGGATGTGATCTCTTCTTACTAGAAGTGATCGATTTCATGTTAACCTCCTCACAACCTTCATACACACTCTACTATATCCAGAACACCCCATACATATCTTAATACCATGCTTGAGTATGAACTAAAATATGGATTCATGTGCATAAGATTCCATAGTGATCTTAGGTCTAAAGATTACTTGCACAACTCCCACTTAGAGAACCATCTTTGACATACAAGTAAAGCTTCCATAAGATATTCTCTTTCATCGAGTCAATTCAGTGGACTCATTTCACAAATGAGCACCCACATCCTTGTATTAGTGTCCCACACAAGTGGTTAGTAAGATCTGCCACCCTTTCCATCGAGTATACATAGAATGTATCAGTCTATCCAGAATATTGATCTCCGGCTCAATGTTCCTACGATCAGGAATATTTAAGATTAGAATTTTAGGATTTTAGATCTCACCAGTATGATCCATTCATGTCTCCTAAAATCATTGTCTTAATTTTTGAGGTTCATCATAATCTTAGACATAATAAGATGCAGCTAATATGATGAATCAATACTTTATTTTATTATCAAATAATAAATATCATTATATAAGTTGAAAAATTATAAAGAAAATTTTATCGCAATACTTGCGATTGGTTTATAGGGCACTCTTCTTTCACCTCATCCTTAGGAAAGTGTCCAGCTAGCGGTCAACAAGAGACTCACCCTCTAAGCTCTCTTGAGTCTACTTGAGCAGCAATGAGGAAGGTTTTATGAACTAGTTTATTGGATCTGATCGAACTGAACTGGAAACCTTTGTCTCATGCACCCTTACACTCCTTTAATCTCCCAATCTCGATGCTTTTCTAATTAGCCAACTCCAAGAATGGATCCAAGTCTTGTCTCAAGTATCTCAAGATTTCTTTGAATCAAAGAGAATTATGAGAGACTTTATTGATTCTGATTGCATCCAGAATGTTGAGCAACTAACTGCATACCAAAAAATTGGGAAAATATGCCAAGGATTTGAAGGAAGCCAAAGAAAGGAGACCAGTTTTCTGTTGAAGCTATAAAGAGTTCAACCTCGAATTCAAGAACTTGACACTCACGAGAAAGATATCCTCCATCATTCAATACTTTTAAGGATAAGCACTCTGAGTTAGACTACAAGAGGAAGTCTTTGGCTAGATATAGCCAGAGCTCGATCCTTGTACAATCAAGCTATAATGCATTGGACAATTTTATCACCCAATTAAACATAATATTTGTCATTTCTTTGTAAATGTACTTAGCCAAGTCTGGCCAATATAATCATCTAATGATATTAATGAAGATCTTTTGTTTATCAAATGGGTGGGTGATATTTCTTCGAATATGTTCCATTCATAGATCATTCATGCTTTTGCCATTTCAATCACGTTATGATAAGCACAGCTATCTAAAACTATTCAGACTCTAAATTCTCCTTCCTAATTGGATGACCATTTACCATAGCCTCTTTTCTGGTACCTGGTGGCAAACTTGCCTTCTATAAAGTGTACATAGCCTCATCTATCAATCGGCGTAGGAATGATTGATGAATTCCTATGTCTACATAATCTCTTTTCTGCTTTCTTCTTTGAAGCTACTAAATGATTTAAGGCACTTAACCTCAATTCATCAAGCTCTACTAATTCCATATACATTGCTTGATAACATATATCAAATCAAATCAGTTTGTGCCATCACATAGGTTGTATTCTATGAGAAACTATGCCTGCACTTACTTTGTAAAATACAAGCACAATTAAGGCATTTCAATGACATATATTCATATTTAGTTGTACTCAAAAATCTGCTCAAATAATAAACTGCCTATTCCTTTATCATTATCTTGTGCCAATAGACCCCTAATAAAGACTTTGGTGGTAGATATATATAATTTAAGTGGCTTTCCTTGTTTTGGTGGAATTATTATAGGTGAATTAGTCAAGCAAACCTAATATTCTGCTACAAGTACTCTGATGATCCCCAAGTTTCCATCACCAGCTGTGATGGAGGGGTGGTAAGAGAGAAAATCGAGCGAAGTTGAGCCAACCCTAAATGCTAAACAGGAGGAATAGAAACCTGTTCTCTAATTAGTGGACTTGTTTCTACTTTTTATTTTTTGAGTTTTATTGTTCATGGTAGACCCTGGTTGTGAATAATCAGGTGTATAATTGTTGTTTAGCATATCTGGTTAGCTAAACCAGTGACCATGGTTTATAGAGGTGGCACCATGCAAAACAACAGGGATTTCTTGCAAATAAAGAAAACATCATCTAGAACCTTTTGCGAAAAGGAACAAGGGAAGATTTTCAGTACACAAAACTGGTAATATGGTAGATGTGATACGGATAAAACTCTATAAAAAAAACTAGAAGTTATTATCGATAATCACCAAGAATCCATCTCTCGAGCCCTGGAATCATTTGGTTAGTCAGCTGTCATCAGAAGACATGCATTAGGTGATACCGGAATACATGCCAGTTGCATGGTAGCTTGGCCATTGTATTAGTGACTCATCACACACCCAAGTCCACCTGGATGTACAAAAGAAGTTTCCTTCACAAGTTCAGCTTAAAATGCAGGAAAAATCCAGAAGACATGATAAGAAACAATCAGTTACTCCCCCACGAAAACCAAGGAACCATACTTGGGAGCTAGAATGTAATCGACAAGAAATGCTAGAATCTGCTGGAAAACACACAATCTCCTACTGTTGCTGGATACAATCAAGAATTTATTTCAAAATGTCTGCTTAAAATGTGGGAGGAAACTGGAGAACCCAAGCAAATGAGTACACACGATCCCACTTATATGCATCACCTTTATCTGTTAGTTGATCAGCTTAACATGTTAAAAACTGGATAAATCAGAGATAACCCCCAAGAAGATCTCCCACAAATCAATGATACCAATATGTGGAGCAATCTATGTATTCCTGCTCCAATATACACCAGTCACCTTTAACAATACACTACAGTAGCATGCCACCAGTTCTTTCACATGATCAGCTTAATGCAAGAACGAAAAGCTATAAGACATCATGAATACTCAGTTACTCACCAACTAGTCCTCCCTTGGAACCTGGCACCATCACCGTAGTTACAACATAGATGACTGATATTTTTAGTACATACACTTCTTATATGTACTAACAAGCAAAGCCTATAACTCTTTAGCGCAAGGTTCTGAACCTGCATACAACTTATGATATACACTCTAGATAACATTTTTAAGGAAACCTGTGCATAATCTACAGCTGACAACACACCATGTCAATCACAACCATTCACATGACCAGATTATCCTTACAGTCAATCAAAATATACACAACATTAATCATGGCACAAATATTTCATACAAACCAAAGACAGTGATTTTACAGACAAACCAGACTAGTTCAATGGCCAAATGCCAAATGTTCAGAGAAAGTACAAAGATCAGAACAGTACATTATTAGACATACTCTGCCCAACATGAAGAGTAAGCTCAGCAACTCATGCCATTTCATCATTAGAAAGAGCACCCAATCACCTAAATCAGTTTAGATGATTTTAAAACCACCACCATGCCATTACATTCTTCGAGAAGGATAAAAGCTGCAATTTCCACGCCATTGAGTGTAAGGAGCAGGATTGTGTAGCAACCAATCCATTGGAATGGATTCCACCTACGATAAGTCAGGAACAAGAAATAAGAAACAACGATAGATTTTAGTAATGGAGACAATCTGAAGCTGTGAGATGAACGAACCCTGTGACCAAAACTTTCTGGTCCTCCAATTGGGGTCATTGGCCATGCCTCGTTAGGATGGTTTGCTTGCACCTGAACGAAAAAACATTAATGCTATATAACTAACAGATGATTTTAGGAGAATTTGTTGTACTCAACAGAATTATGAAAAGGTACAAAGAATGTGAGGGCACAAAAATCATACATGCACACTGGTACTTGTATCGATGCTGTTCCTTGTGTTTTGGATCTGCCCCAGATTGGTGTTTTTTCTTTGTTTGGTCCCTTATTCTTCTTCTTCTTCGAATGGTGAACAACCTTTCCTTCCGGCTAGCAGGCCTCTCTGTAGGTGTATTATCATCAATTCTTCTATCACCACGTGACTCTGCATATTTTATTACTTTGTCCCTTGACTCTTTCAACACTGTCAGAGCAAATTCTTTCAAATCATGGTCGGTCGCCCCAATCTCCACAATATCCACAAAATACTGGTGAGCACGCATGTACAGGTCATCATAAATCCTCATTTCACGCATTGATGCAATATGTGGTGACGAGGCAGATATATGCAACCGTTTGAAATCCTTCCTCCAACGTGCTAGTACATACTTCGATGGCAGAACCATCACAAGTTCTTGTCGCAACACACACAGTGCATGTCTGCATAGAATACCTCTAAACTGAAAAGACCTACAAATGCACCAAACATCTTGCTCATCAGTGTTATAAACCACTTTATAATCAACCTTTCTTCCAGCTGCTAATTCAGTCACCAAATACGTGGCAATGGGTCCATTCCTGTCAACTAAGTTAGTATTGCATTGCATCAATTGCTTCACCTCATCCTGAAACTTCAAAAAGATGTTCATAGTATAGACCTTTGCTATCTGCTTCTCAAACTCCAATCCTGATAGTAGCTGTGGGCTTGTGTGGAATGAGCGGAAATCTTCCTGAGCCTCTTTTTCAAACTTGCCTTTCAGAGCATTATCATATTGTTTGAGAAACATTTTGAGAGAGGTTTTGGATGTCACGTGCCCATCAAAGAAAGATTTCATACTTTTGCCCCGCTGAGAGGTGGACATATCTGCCCAAAATGTGTCCTTTATGTATGCAGGCACCCATTTCTTCCTATCTTCATACAAGGAAGACAACCACTCATTATCTTGAAGATGGTACTGCTCGATCATTTCCTTCCATTCACCTTCAAAATCGTTCACAGTTAGAGAATCATAAACAGCCTTGCTCATTTTAGAGCTAATTGCTTCTTTCATTCTCCCAATTTTCAGGAAGCTTTTTCATAATATGCCAATGGCAGAAACGATGTCGAGCATGTGGGAATACCTCTGCAACTGCTCCAGCTATGGCTTTACAGTGGTCGGTAATTATAGCATTAGGTGGCTTGTCATTCATGCATGTTAGCCACTTGGTGAAAAGCCAAATATAGGTCTCCATAGTCTCATCTGCAAGAAGACCACATCCTAGCAAGACAGACTGGCCATGGTGGTTGACTCCAACAAAAGAAGCAAATGGAATTTCATACTCATCAGTCAAGTACATTGTGTCAAATGTAATGACATCGCTGAAGTACTGGTAAGCAGCTCTTGATCTGATATCAGCCCAAAAAACATTTCTTAGGCAGCCTTCATCATTCCAATCCCAACTATGAAAGAAGTTCGAATTTTGTGCTTGTAGGTTCTCAAAAAACTCCATAAGAGCCTGTGCATCTCCTTCCCCAAGCTTTAGTTCTTTGTCTTATCCAAGTGATTTCTGCAAAACCTTTTTGTGAACGAGCCATTTTCATTTCTAACCCCCTGAGAAGAGACTGCAGTAGTTGAGTTGTCCAGAGGCATGCCAGAATCATCATTAATCTGCAGCTTCTTTTTACTGAAGAAGGAAATTCCCTGAAGCATTTCATGAATCTAACCATATCTGGGTCAAGTGGGTGATTGTGCTCCAATATGAGATCATCCACCACCCAACGGTTCTGAAAATGTTGATCTTTTATAACCATCATGGCTTTGCATTCAGTCCTCACCACAGGTTTCCTTCGAGACTTATTACCTGGCTTTACTTTTGCCTTCCCTCCTTTGCAACATGTAAATGTTGAACGATACCGAATCCCATCAAAGTTATGACTTGATCTTTTCGTAACCCCAAATCCTGTCCGATAACCATAGGCTTTATAGAATTGGAAAGCATCATCAACTGACTCAAAGATCATTCCTATCTTGGGAACCAAACCATCCTCTGTGCTTCCTGGAGCATCCTTGTGCGTTGTCTGAAATCCAAGCAGCAATGAACAATTAAATAACATGCCAATCTTTCCATTAAAATAACAATGCAAGTAGAATATCAAAATGGCAAAGCATAAGCCAAGTGATTCTCTTGCACAAAACATGAATTTTGCTAATACAGGCATCAAATCATTATCCAGTCTCTGATCAAAGTCATGGAAGATGTTCTTATCATTAGTTCAAGCGCTGACAGAGAACAGCTTACTCAAGCAACTAGAAAACCATATGAGAAACAAGCACATGGATTCATGCTCAAGTGAACAAAGGTGAAATTATAACAAGTATTTACAGCGGTTGCAAGTACAGGCACTCACTCCAGTTTAATCATCAAGGCACACATAAATTTCAAGTGGATCTTATAATTATCCAAACACAAATATGCTTACTGATGAATAGGGCAGGAGAACAGAATTGCACACTGAAAAATATATGTGCAACAAAACTTGAAGAAACCATATAAATGAAATTCGCATAGAAGCAAACCTAAGAAACAAAATTGAAATCCTGATTATCAACAAATGCAAATTTTTCACACTAGCTTCATTTTATGTGCCTACGATAGTATAGATATTTTTCTAAGAAAAATTGAAATAAATAATAATAACTTCTATTGTTCAAATCCTTTAAATCCAACGAAAACCCAAGATAAAACTTAGGTTTCGTGTAACCGAAACATCTGCCTATGAAACAAATTAACTCGCTAAATTCCATGATTCAAAAACTCCTAAAACAGCCAGCAAGCGAACGACAGAGAGAGAACGCACCGATTGTGGCGTCGTAGCCGGATTTGGGACGAATGGGGATCTAGAGGTGGTTCTTCTTCCGCCATCGAAGTTGGCTGTCGGGGACGGAGAGTTTGACCGGCCGAAGATGGGGCGGCGGCGGACGGAGAGGAGGCAGGGGGCTCAGGGACACCAGAATTGGATACGGGGCCGCCGGACATGTCGTCGAACCGGGGAGGAGAGGGATCTGGTCGGCGGCAGGTGCCGGAAATGGTGGTCGTCGGAAGGTAGAAGGCCAGGGTTTTTCCGGGAAGGCTACGCGTCCCCAGGGATGTCCCCGAGAGAGGTGTAAACCGGGGAGGAGGATCCGGTTCACGGGGATTGAGGTGTTTTGTTGCCGTGTTGGTAGGGCGCCCCACAAATGTCCCCTTAGGGTTCCCGTGCAACTTGGGAGGTGGGGATTATGTAATTAAAGTGTTTGGTAAATGACAAAATTAGGATCCATTTGGTTAACCACTAAAAAATATTTTTTTATTTTTAATTTTAAAAATAAAATCAAAAAATAATGTTTGGTGACACCATAAAAAGTAAAAGTAAAATCAAAAAATAAAATAATTATTTTTATGGAAAGCAAATTTTTTTATTTTTAAAATTTACTTTTACTTCTTTCTGACTTATCCCAACTCGCCCTGACGCTCACCACCTCCCCCTCCCTTAGGCTCTCCGCCTGCTTGGCCGGCAAGCGCTGTCGATCGGCTCCTTCGCCCTCCTCTTCCCCAGCTCCGATCCCTCCTCCCCTGTTGCCGACCTCGACGCTTGGGCCGCCGTCAACCCTCTCTCATCACCGGTGTCGTCATCCGCCTCCCTCCTCCCCTACCCCAGCTCCTACCTCCTCGCCTGCCGCCTCTTCTTCTCCCTTCCTATCCCTACCGATCCTTTCCTCTAGAATGCCCTCATCAAGTCCTCCCATGGCCACGACCCCAACTAGGCCGTCCTTATTTTTGCTCTCATGCTCACCGCCGGCATCCTTGCTGACAAGTTCTCCTTCTCTCTCACCCTCAAGGTCTGCTCCCAGACCTCTCTCCTTAGAGAGGGCTCCCAGATGTGCTCACTCATCTGCAAGACTGAGCTTTCTTCGAACCTTTATCTTTAGAACTCTCTTATCAGTTTTTATTCTAGATGTGGGCTCTATGAGCTTGCTCGCTAGTTATTTGATAGGATTCAACATAGAGATTCAGTTTTCTAGAACTCGATAGTCGATGGGTATGTTAGGAGTGGGAGAATGGGTGCAGCAAAAGAGCTTTTTGATCCAATGAGAGATGACTTGGAACTCTATGCTCGTCGGTGTTGCATCTGAAAGCAATGGGATTGGAATTGATATGGCTTGTCGGTTGTTTGATGAATGCCTGAGAGAGATTTGGTTTTGTGGCATATGGGTAGGTGGTGGGATTTCTGAGAGCTCGTGAGTCTGGTAACAGCAGTAAATTTTTTTTGCTTTTTGCTTTATAACAACTAGTTACCAAATATATTTTTATTTTTGTTTTGTTCTATAGTGAAAATAAAAAAATAAAAATATTTTTAGAAAGCAAAAGTTAAAAAGCGTAACCAAACGCACCCTTAGTGCATCTACCAAAAAAAGAAAGATAAAATTAGTGGCCAAATTTTTTAGTTCCTAAGATCTTCCATATGCATTTTTTATTTCTATATTTTCATATTTGTAATAAAGTTCTTATAAAATTTATCAATAGATCTTTTGCTAGTTTTATTATCGAATATGAGTTAAGACTAATCAGAAATATAGAAGTGAAATAATATTCTTGACTTAAAAAAGAATGGTGCTTGGGACTTAATTACTTCTCATCGGCTTCTCTCTCCTCTCACAAGACCTAGCCACTGGGATATCAATGATGAAGGGCATGAATAGATGGATTGTTGTGCATGGGGGCTAGAGATAAAATATCTAGAAGATATGAATTTAATACAGTTAGAAAATAGAAATAGAATTTACATTACCATCTAATTTGCTTAACTTGAAGGATATATAAGCAATATGTTACAATATTTAACGAACTAAAATAAAATGAAAGAAAAGATAAGGAATAACATGCACATATGGAAGATTTTGATCACTAATATGCAAAAAAAATCCTTTATTTAATTTATTCTAAGACAAGTACATATATTTTGATTTCTTATAAAATAATAAAAAATTCTTGCACCATGAGTGTATAATACATGAAATGTTTGTCAAATTACAGGTGCCATCCTAGTAACATGGGCTAGATGAACTTTGGTTTAGATGGTAGGACTCCTTGCCATTTTATGCAAGGAGCAACTATTTGATTCCATGCGTTGTCATCCCCTCATTTTGGCCCTCATTAACTCTATTTTTTTTTTTTTTGATGAAGGGAAGGTGGCTTCACCCTAATTTATCATAATATATATGTGAAAATATATAGCAAGATTTATGACGTCCCACTATATTTGTGATCTTTGTCTGTAGGATAGAAATTACATATTTTTCATGTGTAGGACCTCTCCTTCTAGATCTTCGATCAAAATGATTTGAGAGAGGCTCATGGTCACTAGGGTAGTGATTTCCACCACTTCAATAGATATGCATGGGTGCTTTGAAGTATTTTCGATAGCCAGACTTAAGCGATATTTCTCTCTTGAAAACAATAATATCCAACCTACTTTTATTATGTTAATTTCCTTTCATCTGTGATGATCTTTTCTTTTGCTTTCTTCCTAACTTTGCTCTAAAGAACCCATTGTTGCTCCACTTAGCTGATGGTTCATGTTTTTGATAGAGATGTTTTAAGCAACTCATTGCTGTTAGATGTCCATGCTCGAAGAGTATCTATCATTTTCTTGGAAACATGAAAAGGTGATAGATCTTCACTTCTAAAAGCTCTATTGTTTCACTCTAGCCATACTACCCAGTATGTTACCGACCATATGCAATCCCAAGATATTTGCTTGCATTTTCTTTGTTCTAGAGCTTTCGAGAGATCCACACGTTCTCTATGGCTAATGGTAATGGGGCTGCTTGTGAGTTGCTAGACACCTGCATCCAATCAAGTTTAGAATAAAATAGTTAGAGGAATATGTGGTTTACCATTTCTTCATGTTCACCACAAAAAGGCAAAACTATGGAGCAATCCAATTTCTTTCTTCAAATTTTTCATTGTTAGGATCCTCTTATCAACTACCAGCTAGTTGAAGGTTTTAACTTTCTCTAGGAGAGGTAGTTTCCAGTTTATTTCTTAAATATGGACCATACTAACCTATGACCAAGAGACATGTATCCATGTTTCTTGTGTATGCCCTCTTTGATGCCATTTCCACTCTACAATATGTTTTGATGAGGAGAGTGAGAACTCTTCTAATTCTTGGTGTAGCATTTCCATCTCAACTCTATATCTTGTGTTCAGAGGCTGATGTTCTGGATCTTCTATTTGAGACTATTCAAGATAAGAACAATTGAAGTGGCTTGATTCTTAGAAACCTGAATGCCATGGAGAATTTGATTTTCAAAGGTTGATCCAAAGTCCATATGTCATGCCAAAAAGCTATTGTTTCCCTTTCATTTGCAAAACGAACACTTTGAACAAAAAAAAAATTGACTAACCATCATTACACTCTTCCAATAAGGTGAGGGTAATCTTATTCTATTGTTAGTTTGGTTGCATGATTGCATATCTGCAAAATAAATCTTGTTAATCAACTGCCTCTAGGATCTATTTTATGCCCCCATGAACTCTATGCTCCATTACAAGGGGCATTAGTCTCAATATGTTTGGGGCCTTGACATTGGTGGGAAAAGAGGTCAATGGATGGGTATATAATGGGGATGAGATTAGAGCCTCTTATTGTTCCCAAATGATTAGAGCCATATGTGTGGAGAAAAATTTTTCTACTATGTTGCATGTATTATTCACTAGTACTATAAAGATAACACATGTTGAGTGTGAATCATAGGTGCTATGTGTCTGTTTGCTAAGCAAACTAATTATTATGCAAGCAGAAGAAGTTTCACAATAAATCCACTACAAAAGAATTTATTTTGTGTACATTGCTACAAGCCTACATATAATAAGTTACTTGGATGCTGGTTTGATTATTCATATTTATTTATTTACTTTCAAAATAATGATTTCAAACTTTCTTAAAAGAATTCAAAATCATGATTTCAAGCTTGCATTTTTTTTCTCAAAAGAATTCAAAATCATGATTTCAAACTTTCTTTGATTTGAAGATATTTGAATTTTGAGAATTGAAAACTTGAAATGAGAACCTCTGAAAAGGGCAAGCCTTAACTACTGTTGATTAGACTTGCACGATTTATGCATATACCTATAGTAGTGGATACTTGCTTTGGAGTAGGGAGGATCTTCTACAGCCATATGATGATGGTAGTACAAATATAACCCTTTATCTTTGACTTGTATCCTCAGAGATGATGACAATCGATCGTGTGAGGACTCCCGTGCATATGTATTTAGTCTCACATTAGTTATTTACTACAAAAATCTTAGATATTTATATGGGGCTAAGAAGCCTAAATAGTACCTTTCAGTTAGCCTTTTTAGATAAGATCCTGGATTATTAAAAATGATATTAGAGCTGACCTAGCCCATAGTCTGCAAATTAAGAGATATTGCAATATAGATTCAAAGGATTGATTATGGACCGATCGTGATGTTTATGAATAGATATATGAACTTAGACCCTTAATCTGGTGGGGATGCTATGGCTTAAATTGAAAGAAGTATGGACCGTACAGATGTGTATTTAATTCTACATCAGTTATTTGCTAGGAAGATCTTAAATATTTATATAGAGTCTAAGAATCCAAATAATATTTCTGACTAACCTTTATAGATAAGATTCTATGTTGTTAGTGTT
>KE505289.1:338778-363079 GCA_000441515.1 Elaeis oleifera | reverse complement strand
TTTTTTTTAAATTTTTATTATGATTTCATGTCCCTTATCTCTAGCACACCAAAATATTAGCCAAAATCCATCTGGGGCATCCCCTATAAATAGGGGACCAGGAGATGTTACATGGGATGAAGGGGCACCAACTTTTGGCGCTCCAACTTCCCACATGCCAAATAAATTTATTGAGTGAATTTTTGATGATTTAGATACTTGGAGTAGAAGGACTCTTTTTTTCTATGTTTCATAAAAGTTCTATTAATTTTGGCATCAAAACATAAGATTTCTGATTATCTTCTAAGGCAACGCGTTTAATAAAGAGCCTTCTTTAAGAAGGACTCTTTATTTCTCATGCTGATTTGAGGTGAGCGAAAATTATATTTTTGCATGGATTTTGGTGAACATGGAGGAGTCCTTCTCCACTTGAAACTGGTCTAAGTTGGATAAGGATCTAATCCAAATTGACCCAATCCCATTAGGTCAAAGCCAACTGGTCTAGGTTAGCTCAAATACTTTGAACCAAACCAATTTGAGAACTTGGGTTAATACAATATGCTAGCATATCAAATTAACCCATCACATTTATATTAAACTCTAATTAAATCAGACTAAAGCCAAATCTCAAAATGTGTGACCCATTGAATTTTAAATCTAGCTAGCAGTGGACCCGAACTTTCGATGTAACCCTAATCCGATGAGATTAGGTCACTCGAAAAGTCCCAATCAACTTGGACTCTTCCAAATTGATTCCAAAATTAATTTTTCTAATTTTGTCAAACCCACAAGTCAAGATTGATATCTAACAATATGTCATGACTACCCAAAGATTTAAAATTTTGATAAAAATTATCAAAATATCCTTCAATGGTAAGTTTCCGTGTAATTTAATCCTTCAGTCAAACAACATCCCAGATGAGCTGTGGGTATAAAAATATATCAAATCTAATCACTTATCTTTATGTATCTCAATCTGAAGGTGATGATTTAGTTGATGATACATCAAAAAAAATTTTCTAATTATCACCCTGCTTTGGCCAAAGACTTCCAGAATCACCATCTTATGAGATCACATAGGATGTTCACTCCCCTTATTAGGAGTGACTGATCCCTTATTGATGACTCATAATCTCCATGCATACTTCACCATATCCAGAACATCCTACACAAGGATCAGAGAATCAAGTTAGGTAGTGAACCAAATATGGATCCATGTATATAAGGTACCATGGTGATCTTAGGTCAAAGGATCATTTACACAACTCCCACTAGAGAATTATCAGTTGACATGTAAATAAGACTCCATCCAATTATTCTTTCACAGGTCAATTCAGTGAACTCATTCTCTAATGAGCACCTATATCCTTGTGTTAGTGTCACCACACAAGTGATTGTGAGATCAATCACCCTCATTTCTGAGCATATATAGGACATGTCAGTCTTACCAGTATCATTGATCTCCAACTCAATATACCAATGACTAAAAATATTTTAGATCAGGACTATCAAGGATTTAGATCTCACTAGTGTGATCTCATCACGGCCCTAAAATCATTATCTAGACCTATGGAGTTCATTATAATCTTAAAATTAATAAGATGCAGTATATAATGAATCAAAAATATTAATTTATTAATAATATTAATATCAATTACATGAGTTTGAAAGATAAATTATAATAAACATTCTATCGCATCCCATGTATGATTGGCTTGTAGGACATAATTTTTTCACACCTCAGGCCCACTTCCATACTCGTGCCCGCTTGCCCAGACCATGCTCAGACCCATACCTGAGCCGATGTTCAAACCACATCCGCAAGCCCATGAAGACTGCGTTTGTGTCCAGTCCACTCGCCAGCTCCCACGCTCAAGCCTGTCACCTGGCCCAATTTGAATCCCATGCTAATTCGCATCTGCTGAACCCCTGAGCTCGCACCCAGCATGCTAGAACCACACCCAAAACCTATTCTCACTGTGAGCCATACGCATGCACCATGCGGCACTATTTTGGTGAGCCGTGCATGGACCGCGTGGCAGTTGACTCGGTGAGCCACGTGTGGACTGTGGCTTGCTTTCTTTTGGGTTCTTTGGGCCGTGTTGTTCCATCTTTTGGGCCTGATTTATTTGTTCTAGTTTGGATCGTGTGTCTGCGTTGGCCAAAAACTTATCGATAGAGATAGGCTAGCTTGAGCTTCATCATTGCAAATGTTGGGGCTTTGCTGGTTGGTTTGTGATTAAACTTTATAATTAACAATTCCTAAAAAAGAGTATAAAAAGTATCAAATACTAAATAATAGAGATTACATATCAAATATTTTAATACTTCTTTTGACATATTAATACATTGATCAGGCTTTTACTTGTATTTTACTAAAAAATATGGGATAGATTAGAGGTTATCCATAAGGATATCAATCAAATTAAAGAATCTAAGATAAATTTACTTATTCGTAAGTATGAATTATTTAAAATAAAGCAAAATAGATCAATTATTAAAATATTTACTAGATTTATTTATATTATTAATGGTTTAAAGAGCTTAAGAAAGTCTTATACTAATAGTGAGCATGTTAAAAAAATTTCAGATCACTTTCTAGAGCATGGGAGGCCAAAATAGTAGTTATTCAAGAGGCCAAAGACCTCAATAGTTTGCCATTAGAAGAACTTTACTGGCTCAAGAATTGATCGATTTTGATGAATATAAAGTTTTGAGTATATATCTTGGTACTAATGAGTTGTTGAAATTCATATTGAGATTGTTTTAGGAAGCTAAGTATACTGTTAGAAAGTCTTTTGTAAATGCCAAATTAAGAAGATAAAGAAAGTAAATTGAAGAAGCCACATTATGAAAAATCAAAGAAAAAATCAAAAGCTGACTCCAAGCTTAAAAGAGTCGACTCTAGCATACAACTTTCAAGTGGCACTATGTACAAGTCAATCTTGAGTCGACTCTCTCAAGCAAACAGAGAGTTGAATTTTTCAGTTGGTCTTAAGTTGACCCATACTTGGTCTGGAGTCGACTCCGAAACAACTTCGAGCTGACTTTTAGTAGTAGAGTCAACTTTTTTAAGAAAGATAGAGAAGTATAATTTTCAGACCTAGGCTCGAGTTAATCCTTTCTTTTGTCGAGCCAACTCATAATCATCTTAATTCAACCTAGATCATTCAGGTCGACTCGATTGTGGCTGACAGCTCCAATGATAATTTTACAGAAGTTTCAGAATTATGCAGAATAGTTATAATAACTAGTTTGGTCTCTAATGGCTAGAAATGACTTTTTAGATATTTTAAGAGATTTTAAAGTCTACTAAATAAAGAGAAGAGCCAAGAGAAACAGAAACATAAAAGAAATCTAAGAGTATTAAGTGAGTATTCAAGAAAGAGGTGCAACCTTCCAACCATCAATTTTTGAAGCATTTGAGTGATTTTCAGAGAAAGAATGAGTTCATTAATTGTCAAGCTTTCTTGACACAATCTTCAAAAGGTTCATCGATATTATTTGCTCATTTATGAGCTTTTTTTCTATTCTTTATATTGTATTCAAATTTTTGTTGTAAACAGGTTTCAATTGAGATTGAAACTTGAAGATAGGCCTATTTAAGCCTTGAATTAGAGTGTATTTATTTGTAAGCCTAGAAGCAGCTTAAAGGTATAGTTTTGACTAATTTTTACTAAAGAAATCAACTAGATTTAATTGTGAGTCCAGAAAAATAATCAAGCTGTAATCTAAGAAAGATTATAATTGAATTCCTAGGGATGGCTTAGAGAGTAGATGTAGGTGCTGAGTTTGGTATCAAATCATTATAAAATCTTTATGTTTATTTGTGCTTTGTCTCTTCTCTTCATTACTTATTGCTTCACTTAGTTAAATTTCTATGCACAATAAGTTTAAATTTTTGAAAAATCTAATTCACTCTCCTCTTGAATTGTTTATCTAGACAATAAGTAGTATCAAAGCTTATTACTCAATCTTTTTTTATCTAATGATCAAGAGTAAAAGATCCAATGACAACCCAAATTAGTGTATTACTTGTTGAAGGATAATCGATAAGTAGACCTCTTATGTTTAATGGAACAAATTATACATATTGGATAGTATGCATGCACATTTTCATCTAAGTACTTGATTATGATCTTTGAAGTGTCATAATCAATGGTTTACATAAATCCACAAACATGGTAGATGGTATATTCCCAAATCAAAAAAGTACTGAGATGACTTTAGATTAAAAAATAGCCCAGCTTAAACGCAAAGACCATGAATGTTCTTTATTGCTCTCTTGATGCAAATAAACTTAACAAGATTTTTACTTGTATTTCTATCAAAATATGTGAGATAGATTCAAGATTATCCATGAGGATACCAATCAAATTAAAAATATAACATAAATATATTTGTTCATAGATATAAATTATTTTAAAGAAATAAAATGGTAAAACTATGCCTTATGGCATATGAGAAGGAGGTAACTTCTAAAACTAAGGTTGATTTTATATTTGATAAATTGCAAGATATATTTTAAGACTTGTTATATAAATTTAAAACTTAGTTTGAAAAATAAACAGCTTAAAAGATATAATCATATATTTATCAAAGAAAAGAAAGAATGTTTGAAGAAAAATAATCTTTACTCAAGAAAATCAAAATTTGAAGAAAGAAGTTGAAGATCTTAAACACATTATTGAAAAGTTTACTCTTAGCTCTCAAAACTTCAAATGATTTAAGTAATCAAGAACCATTTTGATAAAGCTAAACTTGATTTAACTCTCACAAGAAATAAAATTTTGAATTTTTTTTATGAAATCTTCATCAGTCTGCATCTCCAATATTACTTGTTTTTGCTGTGGTAAGCTTGGACATAAAGTATATTCTTGTGACTTCAGAAAATAAATCAATAATAAGTTAAAAGATTTGGATTTCAAAAAAATTATTGTGACTAACTTTAAAGGACCAAAGAAAGCTTGAATACCTAAAATTATAACTTAATTTTCTCTTGCAGGTATGTTTATAGCCCAAGAAGAAAAAAAGCTAATATCTTGATAGTGACTACTCAAGGCATGCACACGACAGATGATATATTACAATGTGTCATCCTTGAAGCTAAAGGAGTGGTAACTTTTGATGATATTGTCAAAGGACACATCATTAGAATTGATAATATTTGTATCATTTTTTCCATCTGCATTAAGAGTGTTTTATCATTAGATGGTTTAAAATATAACTTACTTAGTATTAGTTAACTTTATGACAAAAATTTTAAAGTTATTTTTAAATCTTTGATGTGTATTGTCTCTACTTCCAATGACAATGATACTGTGCTCATTGGAATAGATATGATAATATCTACTTCGTTGATCTAGATGATCTCATCATAAAGAATAGTAAATATCTAGTTGCAATGGATGTTAAAGTTAATGAGACTATTGATTATGGCATCATAGATTAGGACATACTAGTATGAATTTGATTTCAATACTTATTAAAAAAATCTTGTAAAAGGTTTGCCAAAAATAAATTTTAAAAGAATAAAATTTATGATGCATATTAATTTAGAAAACAAGCTAGAAGCTTCTTCAAATTAAAAATCTTGTTTCTACTTCTAGACCTTTAGAATTGATTCACATGGATTTATTTGGATCTACTAGGACCACAAGTCTGGAAGAAAAAAGATATAGACTTGTAATAGTTGATAATTTCTCTCATTTTATTTGAATTTTATTTTAGCTCAAAAAGATGAAGCATATTCTATATTTTTAAAATTTATCAAAAAAATTTAATAAAAAAATTAACTATTATTATATTAGAAGTGATCATAGAATTGAATTTAAAAATTAACAATTTAAAAATTTTTGTAATGAAAAAAAATTTGAATACAACTTTTTTGCACCTAGGACATCCCAATAAAATAAGATAGAAGAAAGAAAATTAGGACTTTAAAGAAATGATGCATACCATATTGTGTGAAAGTGATCTTCTAAGATATTATTGGATTGAAGGAACTAACACAGCATCTTATATTTCAAATCATTGTCTAATCCAACGAAGTTTAAAGTAAATCCCTTATGAGCTTTGAAAAGAAAGAAAATCAGATATTAGCTATTTCATGTTTTAATTGCAAATGCTTTATTTAAATAATAAAAAAGTAAACTAATAAATTTGATGTCAAGTCAGATGAAGGCAACTTTTTAGGATACTCCTATTTGGTAAGATATATAGAATTTTTAATGAGAGAATATTAGTTGTGGAAGAAATTATTTTATTATATTTGATGAAACTAATAACATAGCTTCAAGAAAGAAAGATATTATTGATGATGATGCAAGGATCTTAAATAAAGAATGAAAAATCTTACTTTAAAAGAAACTACTCCAGTACAAAATGATGAAAAAATGACAAGGATGCTAAAGATGAAGAAGAAGACTATGAGAGTACTAAAGGATAAGATGAAAGTCTAGCCAAAGGATGGAGGTATGCCAATAGATATCCAAAAGATCTTATCATTGATAATTCATCACAAGGAGTAAGAACTCAATCTTTCTTGAGAAATATCAATAATCATTTAGCTTTGATATCTCAAATAAAATCAAAATCAATTAAGGAAGCTAACAATGATCCTAATTGGATCAATGCAATATATGAAGAACTCAATCAATTTGAAAAAATAAGATTTGGACATTAGTAAGTAGATATGTAGATCATCCTATAATTGAATAAATAGGTATATAAAATAAATTAGATAAAATAAATAGTACTAAGAAATAAAGCTAGTAATATTGCTAAAGATTACAATCAAGAAGAAAAAATTAATTTTGAGGAAATTTTTACTCCTATTGCTAAATTTGAAGCTATTGGACTGTTGCTTGTACTTACATATTTCACAGATTTCAAACTTTATCAATAGATCTTAAAAGTATATTATTAAAATAGATATATTACTGAGGAGATAAATGTTGAATAACTTTTTAGTTTTGAAAATCATACTTTTCCAAATCATATTTTCAAACTAAATAAAGTATTGTATGGCTTGAAATAAGCACCTCATGCATGGTATAAAAGATTAAGTAAATTTTTGCTTCACAATAATTTTACAAGAGAACATATAGATACTATTTATTTTGAAAAAAAGAGATGATGATTTATTGGTAGTATAAATTTATGTGAATGATATTATTTTCGGTGCACTAATGAATCTCTTCATCCAAAATTTAAGTTAATGTAGGAGGAGTTCAAGATGAGCATAATGAGAGAATTAAACTTTTTTATCAAACTCTAAATTAAGCAAATTAAAGAAAAAATCTTCATCAACCAAAATAAGTATATAAAGAAAATACTTAACAAGTTTGGAATGGAGAATAGCAAGCCAATTGGCATACCCATGAATTCTTCATGTAAGCTTAACAAAGATGAGAATGATAAGAATATCGATCTCAAACATTATTAAGGTATACTTAGATTTTTATTTTATCTTACTATTAGTAGACCTGAAATAATATTTAGTATTTATATGTATACTAAATTTCAATCTAATCCTAAAGAATCATATTTATTTACTATTAAAATAATTCTTAGATACTTAATTGGTACTTTTAATATTGGCTTATGGTACTTTAGATATTCTTCTATTGAATTAATTAGATTTTCTTATGCTAATTTTACTTGTTGTAAACTTGATAGAAAAGGTACAAATAGAACTTACTAATTTTTAGGAGTTAATCTCTTGATTTAGCAAGAAATAAAATTTGATAGTATATAGCCAGAAGTTGTTGTACTCAAATCTTATAGATGAAGCAACAACTAGAGGATTATAGTATTAAATTAATAAATTTTATAAGATGTAATAATATAAATACAATAAATTTAACTAAAAATTTAATTCAGTATTGAAGAATTAAGCACATTAAGATAAGACATCACTTCATAAAATAACATATTCAAAATGATGATATAATGCTTAATTTGTAAGCACTGATAGACAATTAGCAGACATCTTGATCAAATTCTTAAGTAAGAAAAGATTTAGTATGATTAGGAGAGAGTTGGGAGTGTATAACCACTTTGATTAAACAATCTCCTAGCCCCAACCTTCCTTAAAAATTTCTTCATTTGTTCTTGTTCTAATCCTTATTTGATCATTTCTTGATTGCCAATTTATTTCTTTGAATTCTTAAAGTGGTCACCTTGTTTTAAGAGTCAATTTTTCTCTTAAGAAAATCTTCTTTTCCTACTTGTGATCTGAGCTCGAGTCGATCCGTACTTAAGTTCAAGTCAATGCCACTCGAGTCGACTTGAGCCAAATTTACGAGTTGACTCTTAGTCGGGACCACTCGTCTAAAGCGGAGCCATCCCTTTTCTAATCTTCTTTACTCTTTCGCTGTTTGCCTTAGGTCCCCTGATATTATTTTGCCAGAGCTTTTTGAGCCCTCCATTTATTATTTTCTCTTGATTCCTTCCAATTTTGAGCATGAATGGGTCCAAAGAAGTAGTTGGCCTACCGGTTGAAGTGCCCTCATGTCCAAGACCAAGTCAAGAAAAGGAAGCCTAAAATGACATCCTTCTCACTATAAGCCTATATCTTCCCCTCCTCTAGCTCATTCCCCTCCATCCATAGTGCCTCTTGCCACTTGTGTGGTGACCACTAGCCACAAGATCGATTTTGAGTTCTTTGAGCAGGAGAACCTTGTGATCGGGGGGTAGATTAAGCAACAAGGTTGGGAGTTCTTTCGTAGTCTCGACCTACCGACCTAACCCAACCTCATCCAAGAGTTTCATAGCAGCCTACGCTTAGGATCAAGGGGTGTCGAGTCTTCCATGAAGGGCACCCATATCATTTTAAGCAAGCAACAAGTAGCATGGATTCTTTAGTTACCAAGACAAGGAGTTGCACCCAGCTGAGCTTCAAATCGAGCGACAGCTCTGTGAGTTATTCTGAAGAAATAGGTTGATGTATTGGAGAAGATGTTGGCAAACTAGTTGCCCACAAGATGAGGCTTCTCCACATATCATTAGGCAAATTCTCTTTCCAAGGAAGAGGAGATTTGACTTTGTTTCAGAGAGAGATGTAGTAATGATATACCATGTGATTCAGGGCATCCTCCTAAACCTTTCATCCCGGATGTTTCAACAAATATGGGAGCCAGCCAGTAGGGTGAAGGCTTGTCTTTCATATGATATGGCTCTCACTCTTACTTTTAGACAGTTTGGTGTGGCACTTGAGAGAGAGACTACTAGAGTTCTGAAACACTCAAATGCTTACAACGATCAGTCTCTTTATCGTATGGGGTTCAGAGGAACTCAGATTGGAGAGATAGAAAGATAGAGATGAGACAAGATCTAGTGGATTCTGAGCTCGAGTCTCCACCACCACCAGTAGATTCATAGGCCCCATTTGCAGTAGCAGCATCATCTTCCACTCCCCCAGTGTCACCTAGGAGCATCTCAATTGACTCAGACCTTTACTATACTATTAGATGATGATCAGATGAGGAGGATAGTTGAGCTTATGTTAGATGGGCTGAGATAGATAGAAAGTAGTCAATAGCACCTCCAATAGACCTATCACAAATCATCTCGATAGTGCAAACTGAGCTATCAGGTTTGAGGACTAAGATTGCTAGCTCAATTGAGAGAGTAGTAGCTTCGGAGTAGAGAGCCAGACTAGAGAATCATGGAGATATATCAGAATTGGCTCAGAAGGTTGCTAGACTCAAGGAGAGGATAGAGATTGGAGTTGCTCAAATCTAATCTAAGGTTAAAGAGTTAGGAACCTCATAGCGATCAAGAATTTTCTCTCTCTTAGTCTCGATGGATTGTTTGGTAGAGCAGCTTGAGAGTTTCATACCAGAGCCACCACAACAGCTGCCATCGAAGCTTGTGGTCAGGGATGGAGTCCTCCTACTAGGTCTTCTTCACAACAAAGCCAGTCGACCCAACATGCCAAGCCTTTCAGTTCTCCTAGCCACCACAAACTAATCAACTCACTCCTTGACCATCTTTTAGGACTTACACTAAGTCCTATGTTGATTTCTCCACCCATGCACTTGGGCCCTCTAGTAGGACCTGATGCAAGCGAGATGGAGCCTCATTGTTTAGGACTAGCACTCCTACTATTGACTTGCCTTTTGATGAGGAGTAGGTTTTAAGGTCTGTCCATTATCTTGACATTGTTAACTTATGTTCTGCCATTATTATTATTATCTAGTTTACTTGTATATTTATGTTGCTGTCTTTGTGTTATATCATGCTATACTATAGTTGATCTCTTTTCGTACACGGTACACTCATTTTGGTTGATACTCTTATAAAAGATACTTTTTATGTAATAAAATATATTCTTCTTCTTATCTCTTTCTATTTGTAAGATGTATCTTTTTGTTGATGATAAAAAAAGAGAGAAATAAGAAGCAAATAACTGATAAGTACAAGCAAATAAATAATAAGTTAGCAAAATTAAAAATTAAAAAAAAATTAAAGAAAACCATTTGTTCTGACATTGAATTAATGTTATAATTGCTCTGATGCCTTGAATGCATATAATAATTACTCTGATGCCTTGAATGCATATAATAATTGCTCTGATGCCTTAAAGCTAGCATTGATTCTTCCTGCTCTAATACATTTTCTCTTCTTTTCTAAGCTCAGATACATTTATTTTTAGCTTTAATATGCATTCTTTTCACCTCCTTTTCAACTCTGATATATAATGCTTCAATTTTTTCTTTCTTTGATACTTATCTAGTTTAGTTCACCATACTCTAATATCACTCAAGTTGTCTTGATACATAGGTTTTCTACTAGCTGATTGCATATGATCTTATCGATTTTCATACTGCTGTGCTAGAATAGATGTAATTTTCTCATCCAATATTAGAATCACTATTATGATTCCAATTCGAAAAGCTCTTTTCGTACTCTATGAGCTTGACTACTTCACCATTATAGCTGATTTTAGAGTCAGATTCTATTGTTTGACATATCAACAAAAGTCTTAATCATTATCTTACTCCTTTTCTATTTTATTTCAAATTCCTTTTGCTTGTAGGTTAGGACTCTTTTCCTGTAAATATGGTTCCTTTGGCCAATGTTATAATAAATTTTAGTTATTTTCATGGTTATTGAATAAAAACTCTAGAAGAGAGTTTCTTCTTCTTTTTATTATTTTCTTGTTTCATGCATTTTCTTCCACTTTTACATTAAAGTGTGGCTTAGGCTGTGTCACCTCCTTACTAGCATAAGTTATAATTTGATTATATATTATTCATTGGAGACATCTTCTATTTATCCATACCTTGTTAGGTTTATTTGTTCTCTACTTTTAGTCTTAGGTAATTCTACTTTGTAAGGCTTCGATTGGGGCTTGGAATACAATAACCTATTTCAACTTGGATGTTTCATTTATAGGAGGATTCATATGTAGCAGCCTCATATATTTTCATTCACATATAGTTGCAGAGCACATGTTATGTTACATGTTCGTTCAAAGCATGTTACAGATCACATTTTTGTTTAGAGCATGCTACATGCAGTTGTAGATCACATGTTATGTTACATGTTTGCAAATTGCCACTTCATAGCCATCTTTTGATATAATTGCCGCATTTGATATCTGTGCAAAGTTAAACCTTTGAAATTGAAACAAGAGTCCAATTAGAGTAGCTATCGACTTTCACTAACTCATCAGATATCTTTTGATGTAATTGCCACTTCACTAACTCACTGATTGTCATACGAAAGCATGGAGAGGAAAAAGAGCTCTATAGAGGATCTTATATAACAAATCAATCCCTCAATACAACTTCACTTAAATAATATATGAAAATAACCATCTAATAAAAGGTTACAACCAATTCATAAGTAAAAGTTACAATCAGTTGGATACAGTGGCCAGTGTGAGAAAAGATAAGGCCAAGCCACCCTCTTGTCCATATTTTATAGTCTAAAACCCTTTTCGAGACATCTGTAAACTACCCAAAAGTTAATTTGTATTTTATATGAACATATAAGCTAATAGGTATTGTGTGCAAATAGCGGTTTACATAAAGAATTCTAAAGTTGGGTATATGTAAAATAAGTCCATACTCATTTAAATCCAACTTTCATTATACTAACAAGTTTTCCAAAGGTCTAATTTAATTAACTTCACTTAAATATAAACATAATACAAAACAAATAGTGCTATCATTCCAATAAAAGTCTATTTGTTATAGCATTACTCTCACCTAATTCTTTAGTCTTATAGTACAACTTTCTTGACTCTATTCTTAAATCATTAATTTCTTTTTATATCTTGAAGTGAATCATCAACTGATCCCACCCTTGACTTTTGGATTAACCATTTGTCGGCAAATATCAATCTACAAAGCAATATTTTTGCAACTATAATACAGCTAGTTAGGATTTTTTTGAGAAATTAAAATTTTATTAATGCTATGCGACCATAATGGTACTTCTTGTTAGAATAATCTAACCACGATGAGCTACTCTGAGAACCTACACTGAGTTGAGACTCAGGATGTCCTACAAAAAAAAATATATAAACAACATTAGTTAAAAGAGGAAACAAAAGTAGATGAAGTGACATTAATTTCATATCAAGACATTATGATCTACTAACTTGACTATTGATACATTATGAACTTCTAATCTAGGGTATCATGTTCTACTACACCCGTTGCTACATTCAATTAGATTCAACTGGTTACAAAGGTCAAAACAACTATTTCAGATTAAATGATAACATATTATGAATCTACATTTAGATAATTTACATTCCAATCTACTTCAATCTCCAAGCACATGGCCAAGTGTAGTAGGCTGATTAGACATCTATTACATTCTATTAGAAATCTAATAAACTTCATTCAATGATACTACATGCAATAACATTAATTTCAAATAATAAAATTGATAAAATGCTAATAGATTACATGTCAAAAAAGAGACTTAGGGTTCGACCATTTGGGTGCAGGATGTCAGTTTCAGGTTTCGATAGATCTATTGGGATCGGACTGAGTGGGTGGGTCAGGAATAGAGAGGGCCATTGTGGTTTCAAGTGGGAGGGGAGAACTTGGAAAATGGCTTGAGAGAGTGTCAATGATGCATGAGAGCTGGAGGGCTGAGGAGCACTAAAGCTAGATTTTAGAGGGATGGAGGAGAGGAGTGTAAGGACCTCAATTTTATCCCCACACAAATATAAAAGCAGGCAAAAAAAAAGGNTAGAAAGAAAAAAAAGAAGAATAGAAGGGGACTCCTGAAGGAGTCCTTCTTTCTCCTCTTCGATTTCGATCAGGAAATGAGTCTAGGAGGATTCAAACTCCGATAAGATCCTAGATCTCTCATCTATAATTCTCCAACCCTTCTTTTAGGCATTGTTCAATTTTCATCAAATCGTCGGTGAGGCCTTGCGATTTCTACCGTTCTCTGTCATGTGTTTCTCAATGAATCACTACCAATTTCTCACCAAAGACAAATAAGGATCCCTTCTTTCCTTCCTTTTCTCTTTTTCGAACCCCACGAGGAGTTTGACCGTCCGAATTAGCCGTCAACCATCAAATTTCACAGGGCCCGAGACTCCCCTATTTTATTTTTTCTTTCTATCGAAGCAGCCACTGTCGTCAGCCTTGTTCGACTGCCGAAGGTCGATGTCGTCGGGGTCCACCACCATGAGGGGTGGTTGCTATCCAAGCTCGCCACCATGGGAGGTCGGCCGATCCTTTTCCTCCCCTATTTCCATAAAGAAGAAGAAGAAAGAAGATGTGAGAAAAGAAATAAAAGAAAAGAAAGAAAAAAGGAAGAGTTTGCTCTCTTTTCCTCTTCCTCTCTCTAATCTCTCTCTCTCCACTTTCTCTTTACAAGTTTCTCTCTCTAATTTCTCTATTTAGAATTTTTTCTCTCTAGATTCTTTCCCTCTCTTCAAGGATTTCTCTCTCAAGAAATCTTATGGATCAATGAAGGGTCCAGATACTTAGATAACCCAGACCAATTGATGGATTCTAGGAGGGATCTTGGACTTATGATATTTAAAAATTTTACTTTAATTTTTTACCATCCCTAATCATTTATGATTTTTATGTTTGATTTTGATCATATAGAGGTGTGACTATTTGCACAAAGAGGTGTCGGAACATGTTGTTTCTGAGTTCATAGATTGAGAAGTTTATCAATTATTGGGTTGAGTCAATCACAAATAGAGGTAAGAATTTTTGGACATTGTTCACCTATTTATATAGAAACTATTTTGTGCATCAGTGGTTTTGATCCATGCATTTTGATAGTGACATATTACATACTTAGTTGTTAAGAATATATTTATGACTTGCGCAATGTTATGCATTATATATCACTGATATTGAGTTGGATAGATTTTAGTAATTAATCAAGTGCATCGAGTTTTGCAAAAGAATGTGATCTTGAATTACAATACCCAACAAGCTTGAAACTGAATTGTATGACTTTATGTCGGGCTGTGCTGCTTTGGGCTGGCCACATTGTTGATACCTTGCCACAGGCTAGAAATGTGGTTGTGGTAGTCCACAGGACTAACCACGATTGATGCCTTGCCATGGACTAAAATATGATTGTGGTAGTTTGGAGTTGAGCACCTGTGGTCCTCCAGACTAGCCATTGTTAGTGACTTGCCATGGGCTATAAACGTGGTTGTGGTAGCTGGGGTTTGAGCATTTGTGGTCCTCTAGGCTAGCCATAGTATTAGTGCCTTGCCACGGACTAGAAACGTTATTATGGTAGTCCACAGGACTAGCCATGATTTTGGTTCCCTGCCATGGGCTGGAATGTAGCTGTGGTAGTCCAGAGTCGAGTACCTTGATCGAATCCGATATGTGTTCTCTTGAGATAATTATAAGATGTGATTTATTACACAAAAGATATATGTTTGCTATGCATATTTTATGAATCATAATATCTTTTGGAATGTGATTTATATGAGTAATAATCATTGATATTTTTTCATTTATTATTATTATATTGATGTTAGTGTGTAGAAATTTTATTGGATTGTAAAGCTTACCATCCTGTATTCTTTTTTTTCTCAAAGTTGTGGGATGCTCATGATTGGCTATGATTTGGGTTTGCAGGTGAGCATTGTTAGAAAATATGTCCTAAAATCAATCGTCAATCTATTGATGATTAAGCTCATTATAAATTATATATGAATGATTTATTAATAAAATTATTAATTTTTTCATCATAAATTATGTATTTTTTATTGAACTTCTGTGTTATGATGAAGTCCTTAGAATTATATTCTAATCGATAAGGAAATTTATTATGTAATTCTTAAATTTATTCATGATCAAACAATACGTTATTACTAGGATGATAATATTTATCAAGTGTAGGTCGTTATGTACTATATGGGTTGGTTGTCTTTATAATCAAGGAGTGTGAAGATACTGGTATGGCATGCAGATGAGATGTAAGAATATATCTCACTGAACGTGATCCAACTGCAAAGCACTCTGCTGTCAAGAGTCGCTCACGAAGAATATAGGTATAAGTATCCCTTCGACTTGAGATCACTAAGGTGACTTGCAAACAACTCATTGTGCTTTGGTGTCAGAATATCTGAATTTTTAATTCAGTGATGAAAATTTTTGGACATAGTTAAGCACTTGCTAAGTCGGTGTGTGAGTCAAGATGGGATTGACTACTTTAATTTCAAGAGATAGTGCTATATTATGTTTCAATTCAGTAAAATCTTAGCCAAGGTAGTCCTTATGAAGAGTCACAGGATTTATGAGGTTGAAACACATTATGGATATACTGATTAAGAGTTGACAGTTTAACTCTAAAATCATCCTAAGCACTGAGGTAAAGGAATGAATTATACAGTAACCATATGTCAAGGTTCTTGAGTATTACTTTGTAATCATTCTGCCTATCCGGACGTCGGATATCATTGCTAGATGGTCACTTTGATTAATATAAAATTTATTTTATACTACCAGCTTGGATTCGAATCTATGGGATCACATACAAAAGAAGTTTCTATCTAATCAGATAATTGATCAACGATTGAGAATCGTTCAAGGGTAAATCGTCAATATAATTGATGGTTAATCTTATGTAAAAGTTGCAATGAAATAATTGCTAAGGGTTAGTAAATTTTAGAAGAATTAAGTAGCAATTAGATTACTGATTAGCTCAATTTGATTGAATATTAAGATTTGGATCAAGTCTAATTAAATTAGTTTCAATTAGGTTTGACCCGATTAGGTTATAAGATGACCTAATCGCTAAGGATGTTTGATTCCTGATTTGATCAGGACTTGAATTTGATTAATTTTTAATTAGATTAGAATTTAATCAAGTTAGTTTAGTGCCTAATCAAATTAGATTCAGTAATCTAATTGGGTCTAACCTAATTTGATTTAGATGTGGACCTAATTGGATAAACCTAGAGTCCAATCGAATTGGATCTTATCCCCTTGCATCCTACTTTCTCCATGCCATGTTTCTCGACACAAATTTAGAATTTATGTGAGATAACTCCACCCATTCAAGCCTCTTGTCACCCTCTCTGGATAAGAGATTGGTTGGTTAAGCTTTGAATTCAAATTATGTTTGAATTTAAAACTAAACTACCTAGTCCTTATCTAATCCTATCCACTCCTCACCGCCCACCATAAGATGGGGTCTGTTTTGTGTGACAAATAGAGGGCTTTTATTGTGAGAAATCTAAGGAGTTTCACCATGAGAGTGGGGTGGGAGGATTTGGGGTGGGTAGCCTTCTTTGGCATGTGAGAATTAGCAGAGAACCATCTCCTCTTGGGTGAGTGGCCTAGGGTTTCATCTAGGTTTCGAAAAGTGAGAAAAAGAGAGAATAGAGATTCTCCTATTGTTCTTCTTCCACCATCTCACATCCTCCTAGTTCCATTTTCATCCTTTGAAGAGTTTAAGAGATCGAAGAAGGAGAACAAGTTAGCCATTAAGAAGGTCTCCGCACAAGCTAGCACTTCTAGAGAGATCGATCAACGCTAGAGTTTCGTGTGGATGTCTTGTAGAGGTCGAACACTCTATGCAGCTACTCGATATCAGAAAGAATCCTTTACCTTAGTTGACAGTTGTGACGATTAGTTACCCATGCTCTGGTATGAGATCTAATCTCAAAATAGATATGATCTAGTTTAATATAAATGTGATCTACTACATCATTGTTATGATCAATTGTGCTTAGAAATCAGATCATGCATATTATTCTTGTCATATGATCCTTTATGGGTAGTTTTTAGATCTAATCTGGTGCATGCATAGTGATTAAAATATTTAATCTAAATTATTTTTGCTAAAATTTTTAAATTACATACATGAAACTACTTATGCTTCCTTCAAATGGTATCAAAGCATAGGTTCGATATGACATGAATTCATATGCATGTAGATCTAATTTCTTATTGTTTAGATTAGATCTAAATGGTGTTATACTCAGTTCAATATTTGATCAGTCTCATATGTGATATTAGATTAGATGTCTTAGTAGCCAAGTACTCTGATTGGGTTGATCATCAAGCCGTTCGGTCATAAGAGCTAGTAGGGTTTAAAGACTCTCTCTTTTCATTCGATGAGATTTTCTCTTATGGTATGTGGGGGTGCCATGTGATTATATCTCATGAAGAAGAACTACAAAAGAAAGAAAACTTACTTTTCTGCAAAATCTTAGATCCAAAAACCTTAGGATCTGTTGTATATGATACAAATTTAAATTATGTAAAAGAAGTAACATCTAATTATTGAAAATAAATCTGAAATCATAAATAAGTTTAAATAAAATCTAAAAGGATTAATGATTGATTTTATTGTTGGTTCATGCAAAATTTTTTTGATCTAAAACTAAGCAATCTGTTGCTGGTACGCCTGCAGAGTCGACTCGATTTCTATTTGAGTCAACTCCAGTCTCTGGCGAGTCGACTCATCCTTGATTGGAGTCGACTCCAAATCTTGTTAAGCTGACTCATTTTTAGATGAGTCAACCCAATCTCTGCATGCTGAAATTATTGTTCTTTATTTGTCACAAGGAATCGACTCTATTTGAGAATGAGTCGACTCACTATGATCAGTTGATTCATTTTAGGGATGGGTCGACTCATTCTATGGATAGAAATTTGCATAAAAATTTGTAAATTATTTATAAATTGAATAATTTCAATTAATAATCTAAATCCACATTAATGCTATACTTAATTAAGAATTAAGAGATATATCTTTAGATCTAGAATTATGAATTTAAGATCTAATGACATTGCATAAATATAGGGGCATGGGTTAGCTTGAGTCAAGTCTTTTAATTGGGATAGACCTAAGGCTAGAGTCAAATATAATATGGACTAATTATAAAATTAATTAAATCTAATCAAGAGTTGAATTAAATTAAATCAGACTTTTTCTAGATCAAATACAATAGTTGTAGTTGGTCAAGTTCATATCTTTGATTAGACTAAATAGACTTGATTATGGCTCAACGATCGAGCTCGAGTCATTAGGTTGATTAAATTAAAACTAATTAATCAGTTGGTATCTAAGATAAGTTCGATAATTTTGATCGATAATTTTAATTGGCAGCTGCGTATCTGACCATTTCGATGGTGTCTAAGGCAAGCTTGGCAAATCCTTCCACCGATCTCACTTACCTGGCTAACTTGGTGAATTAAATTTTGATTAGATCATTTAGTGATTCGAGTTGATCCATGCCATTAAGATTGATTGATATGATTGATCTAGGTGCCTTTGAACTAGCCATGTCTCTAGTCCTCTTTTAATGACTTAGTGAAGTCAATGGGAGGATTATTGACTACTGGTTAATCTCTTCTCTTTTTAAAATATATAAATAATTTTTAATTATTAGATCTTAAATAAATAATTATAGGATAACTAGATCATAACCTCCTATTAAGGTGGAAGATAATCAATCCAATAGTCTAATAATCATTGGAGGTGCCACACACCTAGTGCTTATCTGCTATTGGAATTATCATTCATTATATGATGACTCAGTTGTGTCTCTCTGATGGGTGGTCAGGTTGGCCGAGCAAACTCGGACCTAATCATTCGTTAGTTAGATGTGCTAAGTATGGTCATGTTAATGGTTGGACCTAACCAGGATTTTTAGTGAAAGTGCAAACACCTACTGAAGAGAAGCTTGGGGTAAAATTAATTACTAAAAATTATTTGATAAAATAATTGGTTAAGAATCTACCCATAGATGCACATGGATTGACTAAGCAAACTTGGGCCTATGTGTAGTCTGTGTGGATTCTAATACCGATTAAGGGATTAAAGTACTTCTTTGAGTTGAAGGTAGAGGCTACCAATTCATATAAAACAGTGAAAGAATATTTAGACTAAAGTTCAAATCTTTAGACTTTAATAATTCATATACTAATAGGTCTTATGGTTTTTCTCTTTATACAGTTATGGCTAGTACCTTATATGTTTTAACAGATCTGGCACCTGAGGAGCCTGCAACGAACTTTCATGGTACGATCTGAGATACTTATCAGAAGTGACTCAATGACTGAACCACGGTATATTGCATTATGCGGGTGGCACTGAATAATGAGTTCAGCCACATGTTTGAGGATGCTCAGCCAGAGGATATACTTAAAGTGTTAAATGAGTCCTTCGACACTCTTGATGATGTTGAGAGGCACAAGACTAGTTTTGCCATCTTCAATGCTCGCATGAGAGAGGATCATCGATCACCAATCATGTACTGTATATAATCGAATAGATTGAGTGCCTGAGCAAACTCGAATTTTTCTTACACGAGTAGCTTGGGAAGGATGCAATTCTAAACTCTTTGCCCAAGTCCTACCTCTCCTTTTTTAGTCATTATAGAATGATGAAGCCTGCAGTTAAGTACCATGATTTGTTGGGATTGCTGCAAACTTTTGAGAAGGATCACCAGCTCCATAAAGGGCTGGTGAATGTAGTGGAAAGTTCATCTTCTGGGCATCATCTCTTTAAGAAAGGAAAAAGAAAATAAGAAGAAAGTGCATAGTGCTGGGGCATCTAAGTCTGGTCAGAGCAAGAAGTCCAAGTCTGACCAAAATCAGGCAGAGCACTTCTACTGTAAGAAGCTAGATCATTGGAAGAGAAACTGTCCTTAATACATTACTTCTCTTAATCTGAACAGACTGAATAAAAGAAAGAAGTAAGCAGTTGCTGGTCAAGATAATTATATGATAAGATCTTGTAATTTCTTTATTTATGATACTATGATCTGAATATTAAATACTGATAATCTTATTAATATTTATAATTCATTGCAGGGACTTTAGGTCAGTAGGAGGTTTGAAGATGGCAAGAGATTTCTGAATGTTGGAAATGAAAGATCTGTTTCAATTCTAACTTTAAGAATTGTCAAGTTTATTTTCAATTCAGAAGTTATCATTTTGAGTGATTGTCAATTTTGTCCATCATTTTATTGAATGTAATTTCTATAGGCCTCCTGATCATGAACAGTTATGAATTTTCAATAAAGAATAATCATTGTGATATCATTGTGAATGGTATTTCTGTAATGCGTGGACAAATAAATAATGATATTTATACTTTATTATGATCTGTTAGTGTAATACACACATCGAATAAATACTCTAGATTAGATAATATCATAAATACTTAATTTTGGTATTGTAGGCTAGGTCATATTAACAAGAACAGGATAAACAGTTTGACTCAAGAGGAAATCTTCAAAGTTAATCATTGTGAATCATTGCCAACCTATGAATCTTATCTTTTTGAAAAGATAACCAAGTCGCCTTTTATTGGAAAAGAAGAATGAGCCAATGAAGTTTTAAGTCTAATACATACTGATCTACATGGACCCATGCACATTTACGCCAGAGGTGGGTGTTACTACTTTATTACGTTCACTAACGATCTATCTAGATATGGATACATCTATCTTATGAAGTATAAGGCTGAATCATTTGAAATATTTAAATAATTTCATAATGAGGTTGAAAAATAAATTGAGAAGAGTATTAAAACTCTTCGATCAGACTGAGGAGGTGAATATCTTATCAGTGAGTTTCTAACGTATCTAGAAGAGAATGAAATTCTCTCTTAATGGATCTCTTTTAGGATATCACAATATAATTGAATATCCGAAAGGAGGAATCGAACCTTGTTAGATATAGTTTGATTCATGATGGGCTTTGTAAGTCTGCTGATCTTCTTTTGGGGATATGCACTCCAATCGATTTGTTATATACTTAATAAAGTTTCGAGTAAGTCTGTAAATAAAACACCATATGAGATATGGATGGGACGTAAGCCAATGCTCTCACACCTAAGGGTTTGGGGGTGTTCGACTTATGTCAAATGATTAAAATAGACAAACTTGGATCTAGATCTGATAAATATCTTTTATTGGATATCTGAAAGAAACTAAGGGATATTACTTCTATCTTGTTGAAAATAAATGTGTTTGTCAGCCATAAGGCTATCTTTGTAGGAAAGAATTTCTTAAGAAAGAACTAATGCCTCTAAGGTTGAACTTGATGAAGTTCGATAAGTAGAATCGATATAAATAAGTGAACCTATAGAACTAGATTTGATTAGATCAAATCTAGAGCCCATTGTAGAGGCATCATTAAGGAGATCTAGTAGAGTACCATGTTAGTCGGATAGATACTATAATTTCTAGATCCGGGATGGTGATCCTATTGAATTTGATGAAAACAATGAGGATTTGATCACCTATATAGATGCCATACAAAGATCCAACTCAGATAAGTGGCTTGATGCTATAAAGTTTGAAATGGAGTCCATGAAGATCAACGATGTATGGACATTAGTTAATCCATCTAAATGGATAAAATTCATAGGGTGTAAGTAGATTTTCAAAGAAAAGAGGTGCAGACGGGAAGGTAGAGACTATAAAGCCCATTTGGTTGTCAAGAGATATCATTAACATTATGGTATTCACTATAACAATGTATTTTTTCTATAACAATGCTCAAATCCATTCGAATTATGCTTGTGATAGCGGCATACCTATATTATAAAATCTGACAAATGGATATCAAAATTATTTCTTAAATGGAGAGCTAGAAAAAAGATGTATATGATACAATTTAAAGGGTTCATATCCACAGATGAATCTAAGGTGTACAAGCTTCAAAAATTCATTTATGGATTGAAACAGGCATCTCGAAGTTAGAACATACATTTTGATAAGATGATCAGAATATATGGCTTCCTTAGGAATGAAGAAGAACCTTACATATATAAATGGGCAAATAATTTTGTAGTTGTATTTCTTGTATTGTATGTGGATGATATTCTCTTAATCAAAATAATATTCTATATTACAGAAATAAAGTATGACTGTCGTCGTAGTTCTCCATGAAAGATTTGAGAGAAGCATCCTACATTTTAGGAATGAAGATCTATAGAGATAGATCTAAGAGGTTGCTTGGATTATCTCAATCCACGTATATAAACACCGTGCTGAAATAATTCAGCATGAAAAATTTTAAGAAAGATAATCTTTTGATAAGCCAAAGAATTTCTCTTTCTAAGAAGGATTGTCCAACAACCCCTCAAGAAAGAGGACGTATGAGTAGAATTCTGTATGCCTCGATAAAGAAATCTATAATGTACGTCATGACATATACGAGATCGAATATCACCTACTCACTAGGGATAGTGAGTAGGTATGAGTCTGATCTGGATGAGAATCATTAAAAATTATAAAAATCATCCTTAAGTATTTCAGAAATACTAAGGACTAATAGCTCATTTATGGAGAATCTGACTTAAAACTTGTAAAATTTATAGTTTTAGTCAGATCATAACGATAGCAAATACGTGTCGGGATACACCTTTACCTTAAATGATGGAGCGATCTGTTGAAAAAATTTCAAGCAGCACACTGTGGCCGATTCTGTTTGTGAGGTGGAGTATGTTGCGGCATCTGATGCTATCAAAAAAGTTATGTGGCTACGAAAGTTCATCAGTGAGCTCGGAGTAGCATCCTTCATTGATAGTCCTATTCTGCTGTACTGTGACAACACTGGAGCCATAGCTCAAGCGAAGAAATCGAAATCTCATCAGCGTACTAAGTATATTCTGCATCGCTACCGCCTTTTCGAAAGATTATGGATTGAGATGACGTCGAGCTTCAAAAGATCGATGAAAGAAGAATTTGATCGACCCATTACTAAAGCCCTCAGGATCAAAGAGTTCGATGATCAAAAGTGAAAGATGGATATTCGATACTGTTCTGATTGGCTTTAGTCTAAGTGAGAGTTTTTAGAAAATATATCCTAAATCTAATCATCATTTTGTTGATGATTGAGCTCATTTTAAATTGTATATGAATTATTATTAATAAAAGCTATTTGATATTTTTATCATAAATTATGCATCTTCTTTATTGAACTCCTGTGTTATGATGAAGTCCTTAGAATTACATTCCAACTGATAAAGAAGAATTTATCATGTAATTCTTAAACTTGTTCACAACCAAACGATACATTATTACTAGGATGATAATGTTTATCAAGTGTAGATCGTTGTATGCCATATGGGTTGGTTGTCCTCGTAACCAAAGAGTATGGAGATGCTGATATGGCATGTAGATGAGATGTAAGATTACATCTTATTGAACATGATCCAACTGCAGAGCATTTCGCTGTCAAGAGTCGCTCGCGAAGGATGTGGGTATAAGTGTCCCTCCAACCTGAGATCACCATTGTGACTTACAAGCAACTCACTGTACTTTAGTGTCATACTATCTGAATTTCTAATTTAGTGATGAAAATTTTTAGGCACAGTCAAGTACTTGCTAAGTTGGTGTGTGAGTCAAAATGGGATTGACCGCTCATGGTTTCAGGAGATAGTGCGACATTGTATTTCAATTCAGCAAAATTTTGGCCAGGATAGTCCTTATGAAGAGTCACAGGATTTATAAGGTTGAAACACATTATAGATATACTGATTAAGAGTTGACAGTTTAACTTTGAAGTCATCCTAAACACTGAGGTCAAAAAGATGAATTATATAGTAACCATATGCCAGAGTTCTTAAGTGTTACTTTATAATCATTCGGCTTATTTGGACATTGGGTATCATTACTAGATGGTCACTTCAATTAGTATAGAAATTTATTTCTATGGTACCAACTTAGGCTCGAATCTATGGGATCACATACAAAAAAATTTCTGTCTGATCAGATGGCTGATCAACGATTGAAAATCATTCAAGGATATAATCGTCAATATGATTGATGGTTAACCTTATGCAAAAGTTATGATGAAATAATTCGCTAAGAGTTAGTGAATTATAGAAGAAT
>KE505289.1:299600-309879 GCA_000441515.1 Elaeis oleifera | reverse complement strand
TTTAAAATTTTGAATTTGAGAGTTAAATAATCTAAATTTAAAGGTTAAATTTGGTATCAATTAAGTTCATATTAATTGTGCCTAATTTGTAAGAACAAGGGAGAGAAAAGGTATATAATTAAATTATTCATAATTAATTATGAAAAATAGGAGAAAAATATTGCTGAAATAGTAAAAAAAATTTCTAGCATTTACTCTTAAAGATAGGAGGAGAGATGTTTGTGTGTTGAATATTATCTAGCTTTGATTGAGAATTCAAATTGATTTGTGAAATTAAATTTTGATCTTACCTTCTCATCAATTACTTTGAGATTTTCTTAATTTGAGCCTTAATGTGATTTTAATCATGATTTGATTGTCCAACTATTTTGATAATAAATTAGAGTTAAAACTGAATTAAACATATTCTTACTTTAAGAAATAAATTTCCAAATCTAATTCTACAACATATTTGTAAATCTGAATATGGTACTAAAATTTTGATGTGCATTGAGAAATCTTCATAAATTATTTGTATCTAGATAATTTTTACTCAAGAAATGAATTTGAAATAGTGTGATTCTTATTTGCCTTGATACTATGTTAAAACCATTGATTTGCTTGATATATTTTTGATACATATCTTTTGCAAATTTAAATGACTGATTTTTGTTAAAGAAAGGGAAGAATGAATATTGAAGTAAATGCTGTACCTCATTTCATCATTCAAATTTTTGAAAAGCTCTATTCCTCCTAAAGCTTAAAAATATTTATTTGAAAATCTGATTTAAAGAGTCAAATTCATTCAAAAAGAGGAAGAGCTATTTGTATTTGAATTCAAGTTGAATTTCGAAAAAGAATACCATATTTTAAGCATGTTTTGACTCTTAAAAGAAGATGATTCATTTGAATTGATTTTCTAAATTTGATACATCTCTCAATTTGATACATTCTTAAATTCAATCTTATTGATTTTGATGATATTTCTTGATCTTTTTCTTGAGCTTTTTGATGCTGTCAAAAGAAAAAAATGATGTTGAGTATATACTTAAAGGATTAATGCTTAAGAACTCAATAAATTAATGCTTAAAATGCTTATTGATTTGATGCTTGAAACCTTAATACTCATTAATTTCAAATGAGTATATGAATATATGCAATGAACCAAAGACTAATCGAGAACATTCATGAAGCATGCATTCATGTGTTTAATCTAGTACTTCATGATACATTTTGACAAAATATATTGAAATATATTATTTATTTTATTATGCATATACTCAAAATTTTGTCATCATCAAAATAGAAGAATTGTTGACTTTATGATTGATTTTGATAATTCTAAAATATTGAGTATAAATAATACTAATTATGTATTTCAAAATATATATAGATCTTTACAAGTGTTAAAATTAAAAAATAATCTTTGAAAAGATCTCCACAAAATTCACTAAGTCAACATCTTCAAAGAAAAAAATTCAAGTTTGAAAGGTCAAACAATGAAGAAAATGAAGTGAAATAGGACTGAAATTTAGGCTTGGTATGCAGCTAAGCCGGCTCGAAATAAAATTGAGCCGACTCTCAAAAAAATAGAGAACTATATTTTCAAAATTTCTGCTCGAGCTAGCTCAATTTCAATCCGAGCCGGCTCGCCTGCAAATCGAGTCAGCTTGACTGCAAATGGAGCCAGCTCCATTCACGAGGATAGGCATAACGACTAGTTTTTATACTTTTTTAATGATTAGTTTTTGCATCTAACGGCTACTTCAAGCTCTCCAACAGTCAAAACTCACTCTTAAGCCTCTTTCAAGCCTTTAAAATGCTAGAGGATCATTTGGAAAGCAAAAATAAAGGATTGAAAAGAAAAAATAATCAGATTTATGAGATTCATTAAATATCTTTGAAAAAGGATAAAAGATAGGAATTTAGTGCATTGTTTTGAGAGTTTTCAAAGAGTTATCTTCTCTAACATTTTTACATCCTCTCAAGCATCCAAGAAGAGAAGTCAAGCATCAAAAAGTAACTCTTCATCGACTTTCTCCATGTCTAAAAGAGTTTATTTTTATTTTCTTTTGTGCTTAAATTTTTGTTCGTTGTATTTATTTTTTATAATTTTTTTAAAAAAAATTTGAGGATTAGGTCTATCCAAGTCCAGAATTAGATATTGTAAGTTTTAGTGGATGAGCCCACAAACCAACTAGGTTGATTGCGAGTCTGAAAAATAATCGATGTAAGATTTTGATTTATAATCTTGAAAAATCAACTGAATTTGTTTGTGAGTCCGAAAAAACAAACGCACTGTAATTAGGCTAATTATAGTAGAATTTTCAAACAAACTTGGGAAGTAAATGTAAGTGCGGAGTTGCACTGAATCACTATAAAATTTTTGTGTGTTTGTGTTGTACCCTTGATTCTTCTTTGCTTCATCATCTTGCTTTCTTTACTTGCATTTAATTCTTGCCTTATTACTTTAATATCTTAATTTTACTGTAGTTTAATGCATTCACCTCACAACCACTCTAAGTTAAGTTACTTTAAAGCACATACTTATTAAGAGCTTAAATTTGATTAAAATTTTTAAACAACCCAATTCACCTCCCCTCTTGGGTTGCTAGCTTTTTGGGTAACAACAGCCATCATGTATCCGACCCAGATGCTGGGTTCGGGGCATGATAAGGAGATCGAATTTTAGAGTGATGGAGGAGAGAAGACCAGATTTTAGAGAAGGGGGGTTCTCACTTCATCTTTTTGTCATTCCTTGTTAAGGCTATTTCAATCATTTAAAAATTATTATGACATGGTATTTGAGTCCAAGTTAAGCCTAACGAGCAGCCTAACAGCATGGGTTAAACTACAAGATTAAAATAAAGAGGAAGGGTATCGGTGTAGGCTTTGCAAACTACTAAGTGGCACTATAATTTTAACCGAATCTCAAAAGGAGTTTTGTAATTATTCTTAAAATAAGATGAATGTAATAGGTTGGGCCAAGTAGAAGATTGTTGGATTTGATCTATTTAAGGCCCTCCAAATGTGGCCTAGACTACTATATCATCAAGATTTGGTATATTATACACTTTAGTTTGGGTTTTGCATTTAAGATAAAGGCATCCAATAAGAATTGTTATATGATATAAATGTGGTTACACTACAAGAAATCTTAGGATTGGCAAGGACTTTATGGCAATAATAAGAAAAATCCTTCCCTAAGATGCCATGTATAGCAAGAACACAATCAAGTTCTTGCCAAATATTTCAGAGCCAATTTTTTTCAAGGACTACATAGTTGTCCATGCCAAAAGTATGATGCGTGAGAAGATTGGTGTTATCCATTTATGAAGCTTATACAAGATATGTACGTTTAACTCATTATCATTAACAATGATATATACTATTGATTGCTACTTGGAACATCAATTTAAAATATAAGCTTAGATCTTTTTGAGCTTATACTTATATAAATTATTTTAAATGAGTCATCTATATATGCTTATATTTTACTTGTTCTAATTGTTTTAATTTGTTGATAATATATTCTTTTGGATCATGCCATGACACAGGGTGGTGGTTGCATTGGGATCCTAAGAAGAGAGGAGGTAGCATCAATCGAAAGAAATGAGAAAGTATAAATAATAACTCTAACTAATACTCTAAGCACCACACAAAGAATACTTCAACTATTGATGGTGATGCCTTACATATGAGTTCTCCTCTAGTCTGGCTCAAATATATCTTTTAGCATTGATGGTCCTCATCAAAGCTTTTTATTACAAGCTTAGACAAGGCTAATTTTTGCTAATACTTTAGCCTAGCAGATAATAGAGTATATTTTAGTTGGCCTTGTCTATGCTAAAAAATTGCATATTATATCCTTAGGTAAGGATTTTTTTACCATAAAGATAGTTCTCATCATTATTGATAAATTTCAGCTATGATAGTCTCTATGAACTTCATACTTTTGACCTTCAATAAGGATTTGTATTGCCAAAAGTGTGTTGATTACAACTTTATCTAGAATTATTTATGCTAGAATATAACATTAAACAAAGACTATCCTCACCTAAAAAAAACTATAAGCGAAGCTAATCCTAACTAATAGTCTACATTTATATATAATTATATTTTTATTAATTTTTAGCTCAAATTATCCACACCAAAAGTTGAATATTTATAAACAATTGATTTTTAAAAAAATGTAAAGATGCTTTTCATTTCGGTGACGACTACTAGCATTGCCAATGAATTAATTTTTGACAAAGGCTATATTTATCCTCATCTAAAGGAATAGATAATGATCACATAGGCTAGGAGCTAACAAGGATTTTGGTCCTCGTTAATAATATCTGGCAAGGACATTTTGGCTTTTGGCAAGGCCTAAGGTCCTTGCCAAAGGTTAATTTTGTTGTTGTGTTATCACAGCAAGGGATAAATTTCCTTTCTTATATTAACGAGATCGAGTAGGAGATAACACCCATCTTGATACTCCATAACTATCTTTGATGGATGAGACTTGTTATAAAGGGATTTTATATGAACTTGATCCTCAACTCATATGCTTGTGAAGTTCTCCCATCAGAATTGCTTGGTGTTGGAAGTTGGAAAACCAAGGTGCTCTTCCTTCACTGCAGTTAGGTCCTAGAATCAAAAATAATGGCTTCATCTACCAGTAAATCATCTTATTGCCCTTAAACTTTATATCATGCACATGTGCAACACATCCAATTGATGATGACATTCATATTTATTCATCAAGGAGCTGAAAAATTTCTTTCTTTTTTTTTTAAAGAACAACTTAATTGTATGAGAACTTGTACGGAAACACTACAAATCCTTTTCATGATTTAGTGATCTTTAACTCTGAACAGGCCCAAGCTGTGTTCATTACAAAGATGGGTGCAGTAGCGCAGACTGCGATCGGCCATAGAACTGTCCTCAGCCATGTAATGGACCAAGGAACCTCATGGCATGGTTTATTCTCTATTCTGATCTGCTCTTGGCAGATTAATGGAGCTTAGGATATTCAGGCCTGTCGCTTGTATTATAAACTTCTGAACTATGGGAATGTGATCATGCATATGAATATATAAGAACATATATTGTCAAACTAAGAAAACCGATCAAATATTTTAGTTTTGTTCGTTCGGACTTGGTGCTAAAGCTAAGCACCGTAACCAGTTGAATGGACTTATCCTCGTCTTCCATGGTTTTTTTATCAACCGATAAGTAACGGTAATCTTATTCCAAGCAAATGATAGACTTGAATGCCGAATATACTTGAAAGAGATTCAAGTTTTTGCCATTAGAAATCTCTGAGATCTACTAATTGTATTTTCCGTGAGATAGAAGTACAATTCAAGCATGTCAAAGCATCTCAATTCAGGATGAATCTAGATTGACTAAATTTCTAAGGGAACATATTGGGAAGCCAACCAATTAGTTACTTCTGCCTAAAAGAATCACATGCTGGGAACAAGAAGGGAAAACCTTTGAAAGTTTTCATTAGCTGGGTGCCTATAGATTTATAAAATATTATAAGATAGCGAGGGCGAAATAATGGGTAAGTTCATCTATTGGTTCCATATCGTTCCCTTATTATTTTCTGTCTCAGTCTGCGACTTCACAATTTTTGTTTAAAAAGAAGCACAGACATGACTACGAGACTTATGTTTCCAATTAATGCATCATCGCCATTCCCTCGTGGCAACTATAATTTTCCATGCATACTAACCAGGGTATACTCCGTCATGGCCACTAAAACTTGTAAAGAGGGCTTTTGTATTGACCGTTGAACCATAATACGCCAATATAATTATGATTACTATCATGTTTGCCAAGCAAGAATATGGCAAACAAGCGAATCACCTTTCTTGGTAAAGCTAGATGAATTAAGTAATACGTGTTCAGATACATCTATGAGAATCAGAAAATAAAATACTCAAAAATTGAAGCGGAAGGCACGTTGAAGAATTCTAAAGAGTAGTTCCAATATGATTAGCCATATAGCTCACCTTCCAATCTGCAATGTTATTGGCTTCCCGATGCACATGTAAGACCTCAATAAAGAGAAGGGCATCCATCATCTACCAGTAGGTAGATCCGAAGCCATCAAACAATTGTTGAGAAATCATCCTCTAGATAAATATAAGAAAACTTAACCTCTGCATGGCACAAAATTAGTCCTTCCCAATCAGCTTATAATTCTGCCATTGGAATAATAGTATAAAAACGTTGACCCTACCGGCAACAAAAGAGTTCCATTAGCATCCCTTATTGCAAAACCTGCTCCACCAAAGCATCTCTTTTTGAACCTGGCCATCATAACTGACCTTCATAAACCAAAGTGGTTCACCCCTTCATAGCTTACACATAAAATGCTTTTTTTCCTGTATTTTCCTTGTCGCACTCACAAGTTTTTTCCACCTCTCTGTTAGCAATTTTTCTGCCCGTGAAACTATTACAACAAGCTATTGCAGACATCATACCATGTCGATCCGACACAACAAACTTATTAATAAAATTTGTCCAGAATAAGTTGCTAAACTAAGTTACTGTGTATGCATCAATGTAACTTGCTCGTTCCAAGTCCTTGGTACAAAATTTGCCTGCAAATTTAACAAAGTAGCTAAACTAAGTTACTGTGTATGTATTGATGAAACTGGCTTGTTACAGGCCCTTGGTGCAAATTCTGAATTTTAACCAAGACTTTTGCTCAGGAAGATAGATAGGCTTCAATATAAAATTGTTCCAGTCATTCCATCATCTAAAAACTATGAACTTCTGAGAATCAGTAACTGAATTTGTTGTGATTGGCATTTCAGATTAAGTTCAATTAAGCGGTCACGATCCTATTGCTGGTTTAGCTTTCAACTACTTAATAGCATTGAAGTCCCGTTAGCAAAAGAATTATAAGGTACTTTAAAACACAAATATATCAGTCATCAGACCTGTGTGCTAGCATTTTTCACTTAATGGGTTATTAATATTGAGTAGAAGGAATATTCTTTAGATGGGTGTTTTTTCCGCTTGCTTAGGTAAGTTTAAAATGGAATAAAAAAAATATATCTAGACATGTTTTTCCTTGCTTAGACTAGATATTGAAATGGAACAGAATGAGACAGATATTGAGAAAAGTTTAATATGATACAGAACAAGTGTAAATATATGAGTTTTATAGAAAATGAAAAATAGTGTCAGTTGGTTACAACAAATAGGAAAGATTTTAGGGAAATAGAATGCATTTTTAGTGAATGGAACATTTAGTATAATCCATTAAGCTTCAATATGGTCTAATTTCAATGTGAAACTGGCCTGACTACACAAACTATTGTCCTAACAAAACTTAAAATATAATAAAATAATGTGAAACAACTTATGTTGATTTTTATTTTTATTTTTTTTCTAAAGCTTTTGCTCTTTTAGTATTTTCCTGACTTTTGACCAAAACTTGAAAACGAAATGTGAAACTAACAAAACTACCAAAACTGCTGAAACAAAGCTCCAAGAGATAAAAACTGAAACCGAAGCTGAGTTGTAAAATCTTGGATATACAAGTATTTTGCAAAAAGTGATTTCAAAATTTATTGAGGAATCACAGGAGGAATGGATGGATCTGTACCCCTCCCAATCATCATTATGAAGCTTTTTTTCTAATAATGGAAATCAAGAGTTTGGTAATTCGAATTCATGATATTGAAAATGTTGGAAACATATGGCTGAGATCAATCTTTCTATAACTAATATAGGCTATATTCTACGTTCTTTATTTTAAATACATGTAATCTACCATCTAGTGGTTACTAGACGGGAAATGTTAAGTGAACATAAAAGAAAGGGACCAGCTAAGGAATCATTGAGTGTTGACGGAGCCTTGATTTGAAGGATACGATAGGGAATCATTGATTGCTAATTGAGCCTTTATTTGAGGGATACTTCCTTTCATGTGCTGCATATATATTATTTCTCTTAACTGAAGGGATGATTGATTGCACCATGCGAATAATTAAATGCTATAAGTATCTAGCTAGAATCCCATATGGATGAGTCATTCCCCCGTGGATGTTGCCACAAAGCTGAACCACAATCTGTCTCCCCGTCTTTGTTTTCATCCCCTTCTCGTTGGTTCTTGGTAGAGCCTCTGGATAACCTTATAACTCCATTAATTTCTCTCTCTTTCCTTCTCTAATGCACCAGTTATGACAACCCGAAATGCTACTTTTCCTTATCCTTAAAACTCTAAACATTTAAACCAACTCACCAACCGTCTTAGCCATGACATTGACATGTGGAGATGCTCTATGGTTCTTTTGCTCCACACTAACTACTGCAAATTTGTGGATGACATCTCAATAGATCAATATAATAACAAACTTATCCAAAAAAGTTAGTCAGACAATATTATTTGGATTTCTTAATCTTGTATAAGTATCCAAGATCTATCTAGTGCATAGTCATATGAGACCAAACATACACCCAAATGGGTTATCACATACTCTCCTATTTAAGTTCTAACATCTTCGTCGGTCCAAATCCTTTCAAATCCATTGACAAATACTACAAATTCAATCACAAACATCATAATTAGACTATGGTCAGCTCAAATAGGTGCATGCTGCAATCCCTAGTCTACATAGACTATGAGTCATGTCTACTCTAATACTATTTATAATAACCAAGACCTCATCCTAAAAAAGCTAGTTGGAAGGTATTATCGAGATTTCTTAGTCTTATATGTATACATCTACCCAATGCATTGCCGATATGGGACTAAATATATGCCTACATGGGTTCTCACAATCAATTTGTGTTAGGCTGGCATATTGATTGACCATGTCACAAGTTGGAAAAGATAAAAATTCTAAAGAATTATTAGACAATCATTTTTTTTAATGGTAACAAAGACCAGTGATAGGACACCATTATCACTAAATTTATTGCAGCAGAAGTTCCTTACAAAACAAGAAAATAATTTACAGGATTTGGAAAGAGAAAAAACAAGAAGATTGAAAATTAAACAGAGGAAATAACATAAACAGAACAAGTGGGTTTCTCAAAAACTACCATCCAATGGAACAATACTAAGGGAGACTCAGAAGAAGAACTAAAACTAGTTTACCAATAGCAAGAAATCAATCCTATAAATGCTCACCGAGCTACTCAAGTCTCCATCACTGTCATACCCCAAATTCAAGACATCACATAGCTATGCCACCGAGAGATATTATCCTCAATAATATAAAACCTATCAATCATAATTAGCTAAAATTTATCATAAATAAATATAATAAAGAATTAATTCTATTGTTCATCAAGTAAATAAATCAAGATTAGCTCAAAGCATCTAAATCCAAAATCAAATACCAAATCTATATCTCAAAATTCATAAATAGTTAGCTACAAATCCATAATCATCTAATAAACTAATTCTAGCTACAAAATTTCTAAGCTTGCTAGTGCAGATTTCGAAGCATGGATCCTTCATTGTTTATAGTAATCTTATTCCTCTGAAAAAAGAAATAAGGAGGAGATGAGCTATACTACTAGCTCAATAAGTAAAACATAAACTTTCTTACTTGATCAAGCATATATTTTTTAATGACAATGCATAGTTAAAAATAATAAATATTATAAAATAAATACTTCATAGATTAGTATAATAAAATAGGTCTTAAAAATAACATGCATGTAAATCATGAATATTTTATAAACATGATTCATAAGTCATTTTTGTTAGGTATTCATATCATGTTTCAAAATATTACTCAAAGATATTCATATTATGATCACTTTATACCTGTGATAAGGTCTATATTTTTAATCGACAAAGTTCTTGATTCGTGGGCTCATTTTGTACCCATTGGTAGGGTCATATTTCTTATGGATGCTAGCTCTGGATGTCAATATTTTAATTTTAGAGATTCATTCATGGCTATCTAAAAGCTTTAAAATTTTATATCATTTTTTTTAAAACATATATATATATATGGATAGAAAAATAATAAAAATATAATAAATTCATGCTTCATAATCATACTATTTTCATAAAATATATTCGTGAAATCATTTTTTATAATAAAGCATGATTTTTCATATTAGATATGCTGATCCTTAATTTTATGAAAAATAAGATTTCATCAATAGTAGATCATATGTATAAAAAATATGATAACTTAAAAGTAAATAAGATGTATATGAAGGATCTCTTAGGTTTCACAGGTGTATTTTAATTAATCTCATTAATTAAAATAAAACTTCACATGATATTTAATTAATCTCATTAATCAAGAAGGGTTGGTAAAGGATGATA
>KE505289.1:289118-299212 GCA_000441515.1 Elaeis oleifera | reverse complement strand
TGGTGCCCCTTGCCCTTTTGACCTCTCATGTGGTGCCTAGGGTTCATTCAAGAACCTTAGGGCGTGCCTTGATGACTGGTCTAAAATCAGATCAAAATTGGTTATATGATGCACTCAAACTCTTTTGGTTGCATACGACTTTGGCCTAAATTCAATTAAACCTAAATTTTATTTGATTCAACTTGAATTCAGCCATAATTAATTTGATTTAATCAAATTTAAAACGTATAACATTTGCACATCAGTCCTCATCAAATTTAGCTAACCTTTAGCAATTAAGTCCTTACCATTTGTAACAATTATAAATTAATCCAATCATCAATCACATTGATAATTTAGATTCCAACCATCTGATGAGTCTCAAACTCTTTATTGTGTGACCTCATAAGTTCTATTCTGTCTAATAGTGAGTTATATTATGATCTCCATTACAACATCATGAAAACTCCTTTAATGGATTGGAATACTTTCAATTCTTCCAATTAAAGAATCATTTCATCATCTATCTGATTCTTATGGACCCCATAATCCATCAATGACACCAGCAGCATATAATAATAGGCCAGCAGAATAGAATGAAATGAACCTCTAGGTATAGTTACTGTGTAATACAGTCTTTCTATCAGGGTCCCAACTAGATGGAGGTTATGAATAACTCGTCAAACTACAATATCTATCATATATAAAATTTACTTGACTTAAGTTCTTGATGTGAAGTATGTGAAAACTCTTTTTCACTATTCACACTATCTTGATCAAGGACTTCTGAACTCAATCTCATAAATTATATAGGACCATCTTTTTATTTATCAAAGATGATAGATTCCAACTTGATACACACCTATTCCCACATTGAACCTACTATAGCCAACATACAGTGCAGAGACCTACATGGATAGGGATCGAGTTTATGTGCAGTCAAACTATAATAGTCTCACTATGAACAGCCAAGGCACCTCAAGTCTAAGAACTAGTCATACTACTGTAGTATCGAGTAAGTCACTGATGAGTGGATAGCCATCCAAGTGACTTCTCGTAATGATCATACTCAGTATCTTCATTCTCTAACAAACACTTACACTCTCGCTCCAATATTCCTACACTATAGACTTAAGACTCATCTACCCTAAAAAAAATGACTTGTGCATTGATCGGATCAATCACCATCCCAATGATTATCCTTTAATCGGAAGTATTTAAGAATTAATTCTAATGATATATGCCTCAAATTCTCAATACTTGAGAATATGTGTCGTCATCTTATATTAATTCTTTAGACGATTCATAGACACTTAAACGCAATATGAATAGAAGAATAATCCAATTTTATTAATTTCAAAAGTACAATTATAAAAATATATCTCTAGAATGTTTACAAGTATCAACCTAATTGACTTCTAAGGCATACATCTAATAATCTCTCACTTGCACTAAAGCCAATTGACCATGAACCTAAGTTCGATCTTCTCAAGATGGACTTCAGTCTGCTTTTGGCTTAGTGGCTTAGTCAGCAAGTCTGTCACATTGTTTGTAGAGTCTACTCTCTATACCCGACGTACTTCTTCTCGAGATATTCATAAATCAAGTGGAATCATAGCTCTATATGCTTAGACTTTTGATGAGACATGAGTTCCTTAGCCAGAGCTATGGCACCATTATTGTCGCAGTAGAGTGGTATGGTATCTGATGACATGACATCCAGCTTCGCAATGAATTTTTTGAATTAGAAAGCTTCATTAGTAGCCTCAAAAGCGGTGATGTACTTAGCCTCCATGGTGAAATCTACAATGATCGGTTATTTAGAACTCTTTCAATTTACCGCACCACCATTGCAAAAGAACATATATACTGATGTAAACTTTTTATCATCAATATCAAATATAAAGTCTGAGTCTGTGTATCTCTATATCCTTAATTCTCCTCCTCCAAAGATCAAGAACATATCCTTAGTCCTTCTAAAATACTTAAGGATATTCTTTATAGCAATCCAGTATTCCTCATCTGTATTTGACTGATATCTACTTATAACACTCACAGTATAAGCTATATCAGATCATGTACATAACATGACATACATGAGGTCAGCTTCCTATAGTCGAAGCATAAAGGATCTTGCTCATGTGTTGTATCTCTTCAGATATGTTGGGGCACATCTTCTTAGAGAGATGAACTCCATGTCTAAAGGACAGAAATTTTCTCTTGAAGTTTTTCATGCTGAATCTTTTTAGAATCTTCTCTATGTACAACTTCTGTGATAGATCTAGCATCTTTTAAATCTATCTCTATAGATTTTATCTCCAAAATATAGGATGCTTCTTCAATGTCTTTCATGGAGAACTCTTTCGACAACCAAATCTTAACTGATGTCATCATGGGAATACATTCCTAACTAGGAGGATGTTATCCACGTACAATATGAGGAATGTGACAGTACTCCCACTGACCTTATAAACACACGGTTCTTCCTCATTCTTGATGAAATTAAACGATTTGATTACATCATTAAAATAAGTATTTTAATTTCGAGATGCTTGCTTGAGTCCATATATAGTTCTTTACAGCTTGCAGACCTTGTAATCTTCATTATTGAAAGTAAAACTTAGAAGCTGCTCCATATAGATATCTTTCTTAAGATATCCGTTCAGAAAATAATTTTACATCCATCTACCATATCTCATAATCATGAGATGCTACAATTGCAAGCAATGTTTGAATAGATTTCAACATAGCTACTAGCGAAAAGGTATCCTGATAATCAATATATTCGTGTTGACTATAACCTTTAACCATAAATCTTGCTTTAAAGATCTCTATCTTTCCATCCAAACTTATCTTTCTCTTATAGTCCATTAACATCCAATAGGTACTATACTTTCTAGTGGATCTACTAAGGTCCAAACTTGGTTAGAATGTATCAAGTCAATTTCTAACTTCATGGCTTCTAACTATTTCTCGAAATTGATGTCTAACATCACCTGATCATAGGTTCTGGGATCATCTCCATGTTTTTCTTTTTTCATAAGAATATTTTCTTACTTCCTCTAAAATAATACCTAAGTATCTTTTAGAATGATGAAAAATTCTACTTGATCTTCGAGATAGATGAGGATCCACGTGTACTAGCTCAATTAGAATAGGTTCAACAGATTCTGTAACTTGTTGCTCTTCAAAGACTCTCTCATCGAGCCCTATTTGCCTCCCACTACTTCCATCTTAGATAAACTATTTTTCAGAAAGATAGCATTCTGACTCACAATCACATTGTGATCTTCTGGAAGGTAAAGTAGTATCCTAGAGATTCTTTTGGATACGCTATGAAATGAGCCCTAAAGGATCTTGCCTCTAACTTATCCATCTGAAGTCGTTTGACATGTACCAGACATCTCCAAATCCTTAGATGATCAAGACTTGATTTCTTACTGTATCACATCTTATATGCTGTGGTAGGAACAGATTGAGAGGGAACCCTATTTACTAGATAGTTAGTGATAAGCAAAGCATGTCCTCAAAGAAATAAAGAAAAATCCATGAAGCTTATCATGGTCAAACCATATCTAATAGGGATTGATTTCTTCGTTCTGAAATCCTGTTGAGTTGAGATATTACAAGTAGAATCCATTATGAAACTATGCTATTTTTCTTGAGATAACTCAGAAATTCTCTACTTAGATATTCACCTCCTCGATCTTATCGAAGTACTTTTAGGATTTTTTTAGTCTGCTTCTCTACTTCATATCTGAATTTCTTAAAACTTTCAAAGGCTTTAAATTTGTATCTCATAAAATATATATATCCGTACCATGAATAATCATCGATAAAAATGATGAAGTAGATATAATCTCCTTTGGCCGATATATCGAGTGCATACTAGAGCAAGTATCTCAATGGTCCTTTCTCCTTATTCCATAAAAGGCAACTTGATCATCTTTCTTTGAAAATAAGATTCACAAATTGGATATGACTTAGTAGTCAATGAGCCCAAGAGCTTAGTCTATTAATCTTTTTTCTCCTATATGATCCAGCCTAAGGTGCCACATGTACTTAAGGTTAACATTATCTCTAGGTCTTTTAGATCTTATGGCATTCATAATCTACTCAAACACATTCACTGATACATTTACATACAACTGATAGAGACTGTCAATTAAAAAATCACGTCTAATCATTTTATTTTAAATAATAATATAATAGTCTTATTAAATTAAATACATAATTATCCTGCGACAGACTTAAAATAGAATTCAAATTCCTGCTTGCAGCAGATACAAAGTAATAGTCCCTAAGTAATAAACTATATCCTGATGGTAGTTGCAAATGATAGGTGTCCATAGTCACAGCAGCAATTTTTACTCCATTTCTGACTCTTAGAGTTATTTCACATTCTCTCAGTCTTCTACTTTCCTCAAGATCCTATATAGAAGTGCATAAATGAGCACTAGAATCAGAGTATGTGATCCAACTGAAAGTAGAAGAAGCCGTAAGGTTAGTTTTAATTACTAGTAGGTCCAACATACCTTTTGAAAGTACGTTGTCTTTCTTTTTCTTCACACTCTCTAGGTAGATAGGACAGTTCCTCTTCCAATGGCCATCAGAGTCGCAGTGAAAATACTTTTCCTTTTCTGCGGTCTTCTTCTTAGAAGCTTCTTGCTTAGGCCTATTCTCATTCTTCTACTTTTTGACAGGCTTCTTCTTCTTCCAAATAGATTTTCTCTTAAAAGATGAAGTCTACTCCACAGTAAGAATAGTACTCTTTGAATTCTTCAAGATCTCTTCAGTGGTAACCAGCATATTCAATAACTCCGCCTTGGTGTAGTCAATTTTGTTCATATGAAATTTACTATAAACTGTCCATATGAGTCAGGAAGTGATTGAAGAATTAGATCAACTTGCAATTCTTGTCCATGACTAACTTGAGCTTATCAAGCTCCTTAAAATCTTTGATCATTGTCGAATAATGATCATGGATAGATTGTCCTCCCATATTTTTGCCTTGAAGAGTCTCTTAGAAACTTCATAATGTGCAGGCCTGCTCTGTTCAACTTGCCATTGTCCAAGCATGTCTGACAATGATTTGGTCACCTACATTTTGCATGGTCTCTCCAAGTCAGACTTGACTTTCCTATCTTAGGAAACCGCTGAAATATTTTATTTGCAAGAAGCACGCCTTGAAGAAATGAATGTTGTTGCCATGTCTTTGCTCGTGTAAAAGAAAGTTGTGCATCAGGAAATCAGAAGCATGCAACTGTTTCAAACCAATTTAGCCAATGCAACCAGCAGTCCACACATATATAGAAATTATGAGACGAATTTAACAAATAATATTCAGGTTATGGACAATACAAAACTGATAATAGATCAAATTGAAATCCCTCTTCCTCTCATGGTTATAATCTTGCCTGTCAAAATTTGTGGCAAAATAATTGGACTGCTGCTAGTTGTTATTAGCATAATAAATTGATGATCTTGAGCCCTTTGATGAACCCATATCCAAGCACCTGTGGCCGTGTTGGTGATGGGTATCCTGAAAAGGGGTTTTGTAATTATGTCACTGGGATGGTTAATTCTCATGTGCTGAATAAATCAGAATAGACAGATGAACATATCCTAACTGAAAATGGAACTAGAATGTCCATTCTTGGATCAGGTAAAGTTTCCTTGTCCACCTCCCTTGGTATATTTATGCTTAGAAATGTTCTTCATGTTCCTCAAGTATGCAAGGATGTCCTCTCTGTGGGACAGTTTACCGAAGACCATTTTTCATTTCTAACTCTGCATTTCTTGTTAAGGACTGTGTGACAGAGAAAATCCTTCTCGAAGGAACAATTAGAGGTGGATTACATCCAATAAAAGGGGTGCAGAAAAGTAAGCTGCAATAAATAAATTTTTTGCTCGCTTTCTAGAAGGGCTCGATAAGAAATATGGCCGGTGTTTAAGTCATCCTTACTGTAGAATTTTGTAGACTATTTTTAGATCATAATGGTTTATCTTATTATAGGATCATAGGACTAGTTTTGTCTTTCCAAATTGCATGGCTAGTAAAAATTGTAGATCCCCATTTAATCTCGTTGAAACAATAGCTTCATTTCCTTCAGATTTGGTGCATGTTGATTTATTAGAACTAGAGGTTCAATCGAATCGAGCCGAGTCGAGCAGTTAGAAGTTCGAATTTGATTCGATTTAAAATACTCGAGCTCAAAACTTGTCTTGAGATCAATCGAGTCTTAATATTTCAAAACTTGGTTCGAAATCGATTAAATCTTAATATCTCAAGTTCAAGCTCAGCTTGACGAAAAATAGACAAAACTCGAGATTGACTCAAATATCAACCAAGCTATACTCGAGCTTGAAACCAAATTTTAATCTACTAAGAATATATATATTATAATAAAAATAATATTATTAAATATATATATATAAACTCAAGTAGGTTTGCTAGTATTTGAGCCGAATATTCTGTTATTCGAACTCAATTCGAAAACTATTCCAGCTATTCAAGCTTGACTCGAACTTGATAATAATTGAGTTAAGCTTCAGTAGCTTGCGAGTGGCTCAACTCACTTGCACCCTTAATAGGAATTCTTCTTGTCTTGTCTAATGGTGCTTTTAATATTATCTATTTGTTGTTGATGATTTTCTGCAATGTTATTGGATTTCCCCACTTTAAAAGACAGCTGATGCCCTTTCAAATTTTCAGAATATTGAAGCATTGATGGAAAATTAGATAGAATGCACAATTATTTTCAAATTGATGCTGGGGATGAATTATGCTATTTGCAATAGACGCTACCATAGTTAAGAGAGTCTTGCCCACAGAATGGGATGGAAGAGCAGAAGCACTGCCATGTTGTTGAAATAGGACCGTTCCTTCTTGATCATGCCTAAACTTTGTTGGGCTGAAGCATTTACCACTAGTTCCTTTGTTATCAATCATCATCCCTCAAAAATCCTAGATAATATTTCCCCTTACCAGAAGTTTTTCACAAGAAATCCTGATTACACATTGTTTAAAGCTTACAGATGGTGGTGCCACCATTTTCTGACCATACAACCACAACAAACTGGAGTTTCGATCTGGACCTTGCATTTTACTTGTACATAAATCCCACCACAAAGGATATAAGTGTCTTGACCCTTCCATCAAAGCAAAGAGAGTGAGACGAGCTTGGGATCTCCTAGGCTTTTGTCTGAAAGTGTTAAATCTATCAGAAGGGCAAAGGGAGATGAGGATTCCTTGGGGCATTAGTAGTTGAAAAAAGGTATATAAGTTTTATATAAAAGTTCCACCATTGTGAGGTCCAGCAAGGTCAGATGTATTCAATTTTATCCTTGCATGCAAAGAGATTGTTTGTGGATTTTGAACCATAATTTTAAGTTATAATGAAGCAACTTTATCATGGTATCAAAAGATCACTCTCTTCCTCCTGTCTTTATTTTACAGTATAATCTTATTACTCTTTTTAGATTATTTAGATCTGACCAAATATATTTTCTTCTACTTCACTTTGTCCAGCAGCATATACAAATCAACTCGTGCAAATGTCCCCAGTGAGAAGAGTCTGTGTTCTTTTGCACTGTGAAGTGCACTTTCTCTGCGGGTTAAGTGTGTTTTGGTTGCGAAGCTAAGTAATACTAACAGCCTCTCCTGGTGGTTTGGATTTTAGCATCTTCATGACCATTGAAGTGATCCTTAACCGACCCCACAAAATCACCGTGAAATTAGAGATGACAATACTTAACCACTTAATTTGCTCAACTTATTTCAATCTAGATCGAATAAAATTATTATTTAATAATTAAAAAATATTTGATCGGAAAGAACGAAGATCCGGAATCGAAATCGAAATCGGAATGAGTGAGTCCCATTTCGATTTCGATCATGAACTAAATATTTTGGAGGAGTTGATCATTTCGATTTCGATTTCAAATCATTTCGATTCTAATTTTCATTCTCATTAAGAACCCAAAACCTCCCTATCAGATTTAATTTATATATTTAATTTATTTAAATAAATAAATTAAATTTGAATCAATAGATTTTTGATCTATCACGATCCGGTTCGATTGTCACCTCAAGCGAACTGTGTTAAGATACTGTTTGTATTATAATTATGTCGTATGATGACATTTGCCGGGCAATTTAATATTTAATAAGGATGCTCATCTTCATGTTTTAGGTGTGAGAGATCCACGCATTCCCAGTATTCCTCACGGCCGCTGTCATGCGGCCTACCGTTTGAGAGTGAATACCATTTGCTAGACCAACAACTTCATTTCCCGGGTGCTGAACAGATCTTTGATAGCGACACGTGCCATCACCCAGGAGACAGGGCGCATCGTTTCGAAGTCCCCAGCTTCCCATGTCCAAAACCGTCGGCGGATTGCATAAAGGTCTTTTCTTTTCAATAATCTATGGGGTCTCGTTTCTTGTCAGTAGACTGAGACGCCAGTGTCCTCAGCACGAAGCACGAAAAGATAAAACCCCCCCTTCGACAGGAACATTTACGAGAATGACCTAGCACCATATTTCCTTTCGTTTTACTTATTTCCATGGCGCACCTATTACTATTTCTATAAAAAAGTTACATAGTTCCAATTGATCCCCCAGGTGACAATGCCATTATTTAAAAATATTCAACAAAATTTGTATAAAATCCGAACAAGGTGTCGGTAGGCCTTTGATTAAGATTTGACTTCATGAAATATAATCATAAATTTTGATCTTTTTAGATTTAGACCAATATCGAAAGGCATTGAGTAAATATTTTTGAACCGGATCGGTTCTAATTTAATTAAGTTTAATCAAAAGATAATTTTATAGTAAGATTGTCGGACTTGGATAAGTTGCAATTCTAAAACAAAACCAACTAAACAATCGTTTAGCTCACAAAATAATTATATATGTCAAGTTTTATATAATAAAATTATATAGAATCATACTTTAAAAATGAACAAGCTATATGATTTGTTAAACTTCAAATCATATATTATGTTTTGTTAGGAGGAGTTGAGATATAAAATGAAATGAAATCGATATTTTTTATTTAATTATTTAGTTAGAAAAAATTTCATTCGAATTTTATTTTAATTTGAAATTAATAAAATGATTTAATTTTTTAATTAAAATTTTATTTAATTTTGATTCTGATTCTAACTATGATTCTAATAATGAGTTGAATGTTTTGGGCCTTACGGCCATTTCAATACTCATTTCTATTTAATCGGTTTCCGATCCTGAACCAAATACCCCCAACTTCTAAAACCCAAGGATATATGCACATGTTATTTTCTGCAGGTTGAGGGGCATTTTTAAGGTTGATGCTGACCATTCTGCCAAACCCTACAGGACTCGGGAGCAAAACAAGCGACCACCCACCAATTTGGAGGACTCCTACGGAAACCATCAGCTGCTGCTTTCTTCCTTCCCCAGGCTCCCCAGCTATAAAGAAGCATCCATCTCCCCTCTTTTCCTCACAACCCCAAGCCTTCAACCACCCCTTCCCCCAAATTAGAGATCGATCTCAAGAAGAAGAATGGGTTCCGTCTCTCGCTCTTCTTTGGATCAGAAGCTGGCCATGGCAAAGCGCTGCTCCCACGGTAAGTCCTTGTTCTCTTTATGAACCATTCTGTAGTCTGCTGTTTTAACACCATGCTAAATATGTAGTTATGTAGATGATGATGCTTGTTCTCCTGCCACCTTACCACCAAGCTGGACAGGAGACTGGCTTGTTATTACACTGTACATGCCTCCTTTGACATCACTAATCTCATGGATGGTTTGTTATTGGGGCAGAGGGAGTTGTCGCGGGAGCAAAGGCGGCCGTGGTTGCAACTGTTGCCTCGGCCATTCCTACTGTAAGCATCTCAAGTTCCCCACTATCTCGTCACATATAACCATCTGAATTTATTATCCTGTTTCCATTACTTGTATTCATGGGTTTAGCCATTTGAGAATGTTTTCTTTTCTTTTCCTTAGTTGGCTAGCGTTAGGATGATCCCATGGGCGAGGTCCTTCCTTAATCCCGCAGCTCAGGCCCTCATCGTTTCATCAGGTTCTTCATTTGTCCATATCTATATCTACCTATATATATATATAT
>KE505289.1:155372-178055 GCA_000441515.1 Elaeis oleifera | reverse complement strand
GAAAAGAAGAAGTCCTATGTGATTCATAAGACTGAGTTCAGAAAAATCTCTAGTCAGAGTAAGTGTGAATATTGAAAAGAATTTTCACGGGATTCACAAATGAACTCGAGTCGAGCCAATCTAGCAATGACTGACGATGGGGTTTGACGAGTTCTTCATGATCTCCATCAAGTCAGAACTCTCGATAGAGAGATTGTATCATACGATAACTGTACCTAGAAATTCATTTTTTTGCTTTGCTAGGTTGCCATTACATGTTGCTAGACGTCACTGGTGGATCGTGAGAACTCACTAAGATCGTTTTTGGATCAACGATCTTTGTTGAGATGAGTTGAAATCGTTTTAGCCCATCGAAAAGAGTTTCGATGATACTGTGATAGAGATCACGGTATGTCTCACTACCAGACAGAATAGAACCTGAAAGATCACAAACAAAAGGAGCATGATCTGATCAATAGCTTGGATCATATTTGAATTATCAATCAGATTAATAGTTTAAATTTTAAAAACTGCTAATTTGTAACTGTTTATAGTTTTGGCAGCTGCTAATTGTTAGTGCAGAGACTTAATTGCAAATGTTACAATTTTTTTTGATTGATTAAATTATGAATTAAGTTTAATTAATTTAATAAATTTAATTAATTAAATTAAATTAATTAATATTAATTAGATTCAATTATCTAAATCAGATTTGGATTTCAAATTTGATTGTTCAGGCTTAACAGCCTTTTCAAATTCGACTCGTTTTGGACTCGATTTGAACCCGATTGAGGTCCTATTTGAACCAGATGAACCTTAATTCAGAGAGTCCCAATCCCCTGGGACTCTCTAGAATTCATGAAAGAAAGAGAGGGAGCGCATGAAGATACGCCCCCTTTTGTTTTCACATGCGTGAGGAGAGAGGGCACCAATAGTTGGCGCCCCATCTTTCTGGGTTTTTTTTCAATTTTTTTCTATTTGAATTTGATTCAAAATAGGATAAAAATTATCTGATTGGGGCATGTAAGGATATATTTTGTGTGACAAAAAATTGGAGAAAGTATTAGCGTGTGCAAGATTGTACGTGAGATATGTTTCTTCCTCCTCTTATCTCAATAAATCTCATCCTTTCTTTATGATTTGAACGCTTAAGATCAAATAGGATTTGACCTATTAAGGCATTAAGAAAGGTTTGGGGCATGAGATAACTTTGGTGGTGTGTGCAAAAATAAAGGAGGAAAGATGGCGTATGCTAAGGTGAAGAGGGTCTTCTTTCTTACCACATCTTTTCTCCTTCCATCCCAATGCCTCCTCTCGTCTTCTCCACTTCATGTTCACGTCCAGATCTGATAGAGATCAAATCTAAAAAGAGAAAGAAGAAGAGAAGAAGAAAGATTCTTCTTCTCTTCATGATGATCTGGTTCAGATCCTGTTGGATCTGCACGAAAAAATTCGCGCAACGATTTTCTTCAAGATCTAAAAGAAGAGATTTAGGTCCAAAGATGAGGAGCGAGATCTGTAAGATGTTAGCACATCGATGATCTCGGTGCTCCGATCAGGTGGTTCTGTGTAGATACCAACAGAGGTCGGATGCGTGCGTGGCTACGATCAGAATCCGAAACATCCGCAGGATTCAAAGTATGAAGATCTGATCTCCGTTTGATTTTTCTAACCGTTTGTTTTTCTTTTCAGATTTCAAATCGTGGTTAAATATTTGTATCAAGATTCTTGCTACGATTTTCAAATCAGATCTGATATGTAAATGAATAAAAATATTTAATTATTTATTTCGTTACTTAGATCTTTAGAAAAATTTTTGAACCTTACGTATAAAATCGTAGTGATTTTCTAACAATTTCTTTCTCACGTCGCTCCATATTTCTGAGCGACAAGTTGTTAGACGTCCTACTTGTTTGGCATGCAAGAAAGGCAGCACCTCCTCCTCATTTAATTCCTACATCCCTCTAAAAGGGGTCTAAAAGTTGATGCCCAAACATAAAAAAATAAAAAAAATTATTTCTCAAGTCGAGCCTCCTGTCTTCTTCCTCCCAATTCTTCTTAATTCTCAAGAGTCTGTGAGATCTAAAAAAAAGCCAGATCAGCCATCAAAGAAGAGATCTTTACAAAAGGAGCTAACACTCCAGAAAGATCATCTCACCTCTGATCAGAATAAATTCTCGTGTGGATACTTATAGAAGCCGAACACATGCGCGACTAAAAGAACCGTTCAGATCCATGATCATCGACTGCATTATAATTTGACCCACGCAAGATATTGAAATTCGATCTCCATATTTTATTTTATTTTATATTATATACATGTCATAGATTCAGGAACAGGAACGGATAGATATAGACTTGATCTATTGCATATGAAGTTAAAAAATCTAATCTAGACCTGCTTCCGCTGTTTCAAAATCGATTTTAAAATCTATGCATGCAATCCTATTTATTTCTAATATGTATAACATGCACACACAAGTATTTTAAGTTAACTACTTGAAAATTAGTTTACAATTTTAAATCAATAATAAACCATCCAAGATCTGAATCAGAGTATTTCATTAAATTTTGATGATTAGATAATAATAAAATATAATATCATGCTATTAAAACTATTCATTTTGCCATCTATTTGATGATTAGGTTAGAGACCACAAATCATATAAATTTATTTCTAATACTTTTCTATAATGTAGATCATGTTCAACGATCTGGCTTATGAGTTTGCATAGTCTATCATTGATTTTAAATTGCTACCACTATTTTCAAGAATTAACATTAAGAGTGTGGTCCACACCGCAACCACCACTATAACTATAAATAATACAAAACGTTTGAATCCTGCTGGCCTAAGATTCTAAAACCGTAACTCAAACATTGAGTGCCACCTAACCTAAACTGAAAAATACGATATCCACTCTCCTCACACACACCCTGGGGACATTGACAAAAAGATTCTTCCAACAATCGTATCGAAATACAAGCTTTCCAATTTCCCTTCTTTAAGCAGAATTCTCATCCGTCCAAAACCCATTTTAATCGAAATAAATCTTCAGTAACTAAAAGATTCATGGATTAAAAGCAATATCATATATTAATTATATTATTGAAAAAAAAATAGCTGTCTAAAATGTTCGGTGTATGCTCTCCATTTTCAGTGCATTATTGACAATCCCATAGCCAATATCACATGACAAAGCTGCTTTTCCTGTAATATGAATCCAACCTTCCAATAAGAACCTCATGCTATAATAGATGCTTTCAAATTACATACTTGTGATGACACCAAGTTATCAAGAGTGTGATAAGTTCAAGAGAGAATCCAGCATATCTTACGACAAACAATAAAATCATCAATCTTCACAACAAAGAACAGGCCATATCCATAATTCAGTACATTGTCCATTTGGTTGCTGAAAGACAATTCTTTTGAAAAGGAAATTTTCCTTCATAAGTGAATAAAGAAAGCAAGAATACCGGTATGCATTTGTAGCTTGAGACAACATTGATCTACCTCAGCATACACATAAATCTTGATGCATAAATCAACATATCATTGGTGATACACCACCATACACGTAGCACATTCTCCAACTGCCATGCTTAAGTAGCATACAATCCTCGGACATTATCACAGATACAAGGTACTGATCAGTTACAAGACGAGACCTGTTCTAATTGTGGGAGCACAAGACTTTGCAGCCCCAACAGGTCAGTGTCAGAGTCCCCTGCAAAGAATGTAGTGCGCAAGGCATGATGGCCTGTTTAATGAACTAGGTAAAAGTAGCAATTAACATGATGATAAACCATTATCATCATGATCAGTTTAACATACTACTATGATTATACATGTTTGGGCAACATAAGCAATTAAATACAGCATAACCCTAACAACCACCACATTTAGAAAGTTATTTACCATTTAATCGTCATCAGCTTAAAAAATCTAAAGATATGTTCCTTCAGAATTTTCTTAAATGTTTAAGAGAAGACATGGCAACTGCTTAATATTTACGTAACCAGGATGTTATACTGATTCAGGTGGACACATAGATGACTTGAGGCTGCAGACAAACTAAATGTTACACTACAGTGTTTGGGGCCGAATCAGTGGTTAATCATTGCATTTCAAAGTTAAATTAGAAGATGCAGAAATATATGGTGATGTAATGCACATATCAAATGGGAAAAAAATACAACGGGAAATCTAAATCTTCGAGTCTACACTTTGATATTTCATGCTTGGGGTCTAATATTACAGACTCCCATATAATAGAAATCTGAATTCTTCCATCATTTTATTTTGTGATTTGTTACTTTTTAATAACCTGGAATGTTACATTAGATTTATAAATAATGGTAGAATGTAGCACAAGATGAAAAGAATGAAGAGTAAAACAAGACATACCAAAGGCCAACTCTGGTGAGTAGAGCTGCATGCATCAATTATTCCCATAAAGCAATATAAATAAGTCCTCATCAGTTATTGCTCCAAGCTCCATTGCCCTTTCCAAAGCAGTTAAACCCCCACCATCTTTAATTGATGTACGCACACCCCTGGGTAATAACAAATAATATGAACAAACTCATTTTAGAATTTGGATAGTAGATTCCAGCATATACGTTGATTCTCATAACCAGTAAAATTTCCTAAAAATTTCACATTACTTGGGAGATATTCATGTTTCAAGTTGTCCATAAAATTCAATTTCTTTTGAATCTCACTCAGGTTGTTGATGATCTTTTCCAATACAACCAACTTTATGCATTAAATCATCTAGAAAGAACCTTGAAAAGCCGATGAGAGATCGGAAAGCTGATGAGAGATGGTATCTATCCAACCGAGATTATTCGAAAAAGCCAAGAAAGATTGTGTGATTGCCAGATACCTGTCCGAATAGAAATTTGCAGAAAATGCACTAATTGAGGTCAAAAACTTTAATAGACTATCAGAACCCTAAAGAGTACTTCAATGTAAAGAGACAATCCTCCAAATCATCCACATCATAGTTCAGATTTTGTTGTTGGTAAGAGTAATAGCTGATAGCACGGGAACTGTTTAATGCAATTTCATGTCTTGTTATTCTGGTCTATATACTCTAATTGCTGCCTGTGAACCAAACACAGATTGTACCATAGAGAGTTTGCAGATGAATTTCAACTTGTTCTTCATTCATATCCTTTTATAGTGTTTCATCTTTACATAATTGTATATTGTTCTATAAAAGCCTAATGAGAGGCTAATTGATGACTTGTGGCATTCCTCCAGAAGTCTCATAGTACTATAACACTGAATTGACTTGTCCTACATCTTGACTCCACTATGAAGTTTGTGCAAATACAACCTACCAAACTATTGCTATCCATCAGCAAGCAGAATCATACAACCACCTTGCTGAAATCAAAACAAACCATGACAACCAAATCAATGTCCTTACCTTGTTGCAACAGTCGACATACCAGAGCTTTTGGGGTGCTTGATCTTGTCAAATATCAGCATCTTTGTCTGAAACTATGATGTTATCTGGTTATTGCGCATATTTTTGTTCCTTAATTAATTATTCTTTATAAATCTCTATCACCTCTTTTATTCTGTCCAGCATGCTTTGTATTATTTTTCAGTTCTAATATCTGGATTTTTGTTTAAAAAAAAGTACATGTTTTATGTATTGGACCACTTTTATTTGTCTATGATGTTGATAGTTCATAAGGCCCATTATTCGTAACCACTTTGTGAAAAATATCAGCCCAACCTTGACTACCTCCATTTATTGGTTACGTTGTTTTATCATCCTTATATGCTCCCCATGCCAATTTCCCCAGGCTTCACTTTATCCCTTTAGTTTCTAGGTCTTTTGCCATCAATCTTATTTGCCTCCTTCATTAGGGTTCTTACCTCCATGGCTTTATTATGTTGGGCCATCACATGAGCAACTTTCTTGTTTCCTTTTGGTCTCAACAAGCCCTTCGCACTTGTTCTTCTCAAAAAGTCAGTTACATTGAACAACTATGTGGCTATGTTAGTTTGACCATTAATCACTTCAACAACTAATATTTTGAACCTTATCTTGCACTGTTTGTCAATGATTAGTTGCAAAATATCAAATATTCCAGTGTCCATGGTCATGGTAGATTTACTTTTGAAGCATCCTTAGACTGTCTTGGTGTCAGCTACCTTCCGGACTCTTGACTAGAGATCAGGATCATTTTTACTGTTTAACATATATCAATTTTTTTCTTGTAAATCTGTAGAACCATAAATTGCTTTATCAAGTTTCAAACTGACTGGACTAAGCCAACTCCCTCACCCAAAAACACTGTCAGGCTTTTGATTCCCATTTGTTCACTCAATTATACATGAAACATTTATTAAGATTTATTGTGTTAACAACTTACATATATATTACCTTAGCTATGCAACTCCAAGACCAACCAATCTAATATTTATAATGTTAGTTTCCCATGCCTTTTTTATCGCGATGGATTGACCTCAAGATACTTACCATGAGACTAAATTCATCATATTTCTTGAAATCTCATAAGCATACCTGGAAATAAGTTTACTTCATTAAACTTGTCAGCCTTGCAGTTTCAGAAACCAATATCATGATTCAAATTTTCAAGAATACTGACTATTAACATTTGTCCTTGCTGTTGCATAAACCCCCAAGATTAGCTATCAGGTTGATGCACCATCTCAATGTCCACATCCCAGCTACCATGTGAGTCATTTAATTTTGCTTGCAGTACATTTTGACCATCGGCACACTTGTTTTACCATGTCAACAATCATGTACCCATAATGACCATCTCATTGTAAACATTTTGGATAAGCATCATAGTCACTTTCATTCCATGAGGCCACACTCCCAGTAATAACCATACCATGCATGATTTACAACAAAAGCATGTTTCGATATGTTATCATTTCTCTCTGTTTCATTAGCATACAAGTCAGTACAGTGATTGTATATCGAACATGCCACATTTCTACTTGAGGTGTTTCTCAATTGTAGTTGCAAATATTCAGGTTGATGCCTAATAAAATGGTGCTTTACTTATTTATTTGCTTCCCAAACTCCAGTCTTAAGATGTATTAGAGTGATAACATTAGCGAAATTTATATGACAGCTATTTGGGTATATACATGCAAATATCTAACTGCATTATCAAAACAAGAAATGACTTAAGTTTCATTCATTGGGTGTGCTGCAGGTATATTAGCAAATATCTACTTCATCCTAATATCTTATAATCAAGTTGACAAGTCCTGTTTTATCCAAGAAGACAAGTAACATGAATGATTTAAGATGTGGCAAGACCAGACAACCACAGAGAAGCAGGGTCCTTATGATCACTTGTGCCATTTTCTTATTCATACCTTCTAAGAAGATACTTAGCAAGGCTGTCATTTTTCTTGAAGATACAATGGTGAAGAGGTGTCCTTCCATGGAAGTCCTGGATATTAATGTCAGCACCAAACTGTAGCAGCAACTCCACCATCACTGGATCACCGACATGACATGCTAAATGTAGTAGGGAACAACCTTGCATACAACTACCAGGCTCACCGGAATCCTTAATTTTCTGACAATTTGCCGGATCAAATTGCTTCTCTGTAAATCCTCTACTTCTTGACATTGGCGTATCTGCAGTGTGATAAAGATCATTACTGACTTCATCATATCTGCTGTTGGGACTTGCATTTGATGCCACAAGGAGGCGATATGCTCCTCGTATATCATTAGATTTGACTGCATCCCAAATGCGGATTGTTTGTGGAGGAATATCAGGCTGGATTGTTTCTTTGCCAATTAGAAGTTTATCCACATACTGCAAGGAAAATTAAAATTCAGAATAATGCCTAAGCATCTGGAGCAAGATATACACTGACAAGCAGAAAATCTATTGAAGCAGACAAGTCCCCAGTAAACACCACTTTAACCTTGCATAATTGCAAGTTCTATAAGTAATGAAAACTACATGACAAGAACAAGAAATTCTGAAGATGTTTTCTGTTTTGATACATTTATTAAACATTTAAATGAATTTCTTCCACTATTAAGAACTACATCACTATGCAGGTTTTAGTCATCTTAATGAAGGATTACTGGACTATGAACACTGGGACTTCAGACTGCACTATGGAATCCACCAGCCATTTTACATGCTATCTTGAAGGTATTTATTTATTTCTCACTAATATTTCTCTGACTCATTTTATAGATTTCTTAGGACAGTAAGGTGTCATTATTTTATTCACTAGACATTTCAAGCATTAAAGTAATTGATTAGACATTTCAAGCATTAAAGTAATTGATTGAGTTATTTGTTCTTAGAGGCTTTTTATCTATCCTTGCTCTCACCCAATTTGCAATCTCTTTTAACCATAAATGATTGATTGAATTTGATTGTTGGTGGACTTCTTATGAGTTGTTTCACCACCTGGATGGTTGATAACTCTGGTTTTGGGCGTACCAGCTTCTTTATGTTAATGACTTCATCATGCAGAATCAATGAGTATTGGTAGTAAAATTTCCAAAAATGTTAAAATTGAGTTTACAATTAGAACCATAAGAATCTCTTGTTTTAATGAAACCAATGGTTTCTGGTAAAATGTAGTGCTATTAATTGAAGCTCTCATGTGAGAAAAATCACCATTTAGAATGGTGTGCTCCTCTAAAATGAGAAAATTTGTCTCAATAATACTGATGCAGTGCTTCAGAAATGAGACTAATAGTCTGACGGGACTTGAAGGAGTGCTTTTGCAATGGAGCATAAGAGAGAAATCTTCCTTTAGGATGGATCTTACACTAACGAGACCAATGTTCTTTTGAAATTGAACTAATGCGTCTAAAGTAAGACAACTGATCTCCCTAAAACTGAAGTAGAGCTTCTTTCAATAATGGTAAGCAGTGCTTATACTGGGAAATGAATACCCACCAATGCTGGATATACTATTTGGATCAAAAGAGTGATTTCTTCAGCAATGAGCAGCGGTCCTCGATAGAGAAGATTGCTATCATAGATGAGCTCTTCTTCACAATGAGAAGCTCTTGAAACTGAATGAGGACTTCTATTTGACAAAGAAAATTTCCAACAATAATGAGGAATTTTTAATCAAAATGAAGCCAATTATGTGTTCTGATTCTTCTGAATGAAGCTGTGCTCCTCACAAAGAAGGTTCCCCATCAAGAATGGAGTATCCATTTTTCTCACGATCTTTTTTAAAAAGCAATGGTCCTAATAATGGAGCAGTGTTCCTTTTGTCAAAAGAGACTCATGATCTCTTCTATAGAGTTGAGGACTCTGTTAGAGTTATGCCCCTTGTATATTGAATAAGACCAATGATCGTTGTTCCAGAGCCAACAACTCTATTGGAGCAAATCTCCTTTACCTATGATCTCTGTTAAGCAGAGTGTTCTACTGCAATAGTGTTCATGCTATGTTGAATGAGACCAATGGTCACTGTTGCAGAAAAAAATGACTTTCAGGAGTAGTGCTTGTATAAGGAAATCTCTTGGAGTCTCTTTATTAATGGACTAATGATCCTAATGTATGCAAAAGATGTAAAAGACAAAAGATGAGACTTAGAAAAGGTGCAGTTCTGCCAGCCTGCAAGCTACAAAATAATAATTTCAGATAGGGTTCTTTTTTGAGACACCTCCCAGAGATATCTAGAGGGTGTTTGGTTCGTAACCGGAATCAGAATGGAAATGAAAATCGGAATGGCTTGGAATCGGAATCGGAATCGGAATGGCCAAATCTCCCGAAGCGTTTGGTTCGTGATCGGAATCAGAATTGAAATTGGAATGAAAATTGAATCCATAGAGGAGAGTAGGGATTGAGTTCTATATAAATTGACCCATTCCCATTTCACCCCGAAATTGGAATCGAAATGGGAATCCTCTCAACCAAATGGTTGGAATGGGAGTCACCCATTCTGATTCCAATTCCAGACCCCCACTCCCCCAACCAAACACCCCCTAATTTAATACAGGTTAGGTTAACCTCCTTATAACTGCAAAGGGCATTATTACCCTTATGGTTTGGATGGGAAGAATTCCTTCCCTTCAAGAATCTAATGGTTTGGAAGACAAATTCCAAAAATACTCTCAAGTCTCAATAGAAGTCATCTTAAGAGGGTCATATGTCAAGTGTTCTGGGCATGAATATGCAAATGTTCTTGGCATGAATATGGATGAAAGAATTTGATGATTTCTTTAAACGCCTTGACATTGGGGTCTCCTTTGGCTGTTAAATCCTACGCACATATGAAGGCTATTGTCAGATCTGCAAGTTTGTTAAAATAATGCAGCACCAGAGGTGATATTGACTGTAGTATTTGGAGCCCATACAATCATTCTTGTTGAATCTAAAGGCTTTTCAGTGACACATGTCAGAAATGACCTATCTTTAGATCCATTGCACAAGATACCATCTTTCAGTTCATGAGCCTATGTTTTAAAGAATTATGAGATTGGACATTGGTCTAGATTGCACGGATGAGCTAAAGACCATAGAAATAAGCAGTTGATCATGTGCAGCCTTTTCATTAGAATTACTCAAAAGGGCCATCAGATGAATAGTTTATCATATGAATACAGGCTAAATACAGTTAACTGATTGTATTAGTGGTTCTGGATACCAGCGGACAAGGATTAAGTTAGCAAAATTAAATCCAAAGAGGTCATGTCTGACCAATTAATTTATGACAGCTTTAAGGATGCCATATAAGCAATACACATCATTATAATAAAATGGTGTAATTGTAGTCTGTCGATCCCATGCAATGGCTTTAAAAGTAATTTGATGTGCTAGTCAGATCAATAATATGAAAGTGGATCAAATTTGGCCTTTATTTTTATTAGGTGGCCTTAAAGACCATGGGATGATGTACCAAAAAAAGAAAGGACCATGGGATGAGCTAGAATGTATCAAAACAGGAAGGGCAGGCCAAACTTGGCCCATTCCTCAGCTTAGGAAGTCTTTGAAACAACTTAATCATCTGACGAGTTCATTAAATTTATCAAATTGGACATGATTTATTCTGTATGTGTAAAATAAGATATACAGTCTATTAGTTGTCAGATGTGTTAATGGATTCATAATGTTCGGGTGATTTTCATCACCCAACAATAGTTCACATCATCTAACAAAACTTAATCTTATCTAGAAATAGTAATTCAATTGATGTGGGATTAACTTAAAACCTCGTACGCAATGTTCATCAAGAGCCACAGTTTGTGGTTAAAAAAATCATCTATTGCAGTTGATTCATTAAGATATATAATATAAGTCGACTATAGCCCAGCAAGTGAACCTCCCTCCATTAGGAGGTAGTTTTAGGTTCAAACTGGAGTTTTGGGTTCAGACTGGAATTTTAGGTTCAAACCCTAGAAGATGGTTTCATAGTTTTGACTCAAGCGATTCTAAGGTAATACTCCTACCATCATTCGCACACACCCATTATTTAATGGAGTGAAGGGAGTGAAAGAGGCTCTTTGGTCAATCATATTTACCATTGGGAATTTTTTATTAATTCTCATAAAAAACATTATTATATGATATTTATGAGGATGGGTAGCTTTAGAAAGCACATTCTATTATTTTAGAAAGACAATACCAAGTTGTTAGACAACCTCTATTATATCAGCCTCCAACCAATCTTTATTGTTTCCATATGCTCTCTATCTCCCCCCACAAATGCAATCAAATTGTCAACATACAAGATCTTTTTTTCTTCTTCAAAATGTTTGCTTGCATGTGCAGCTGTGTGTCTCAGAAGTTTCTACGCATTGGAACTTCAACATGCCCAAATATTCCATAGAGCTCTCCTTATAGTTTAACTTTCAATTCAATAATCAGCATAGTTTGCTCAATTGAACAGCACCAAAGACTCACTAACTTCATCTTAAACACAATAGATTTCTTGCTCTTACTCATTCCAGTGATAACACTCGAGTTCTATAGTCCTTTCTGGTTAATGATATATTTTCCATCCATGTTACTAGTAAGAACTGTGGAACCGAGCATTTCAATGAGTACATGCTGTTCTGATCAAAAACCAACTCCCCTCAGCACTAGTTCTTGGCGAACCACACCAGACCAAACTGCCCCATATTGAATGCATATCATCCTATACTGCTCGGCATACACCTTTTTTTTTCCTGACTCATCTGAGTTCACAATTTTCAGCCTATACATTGTAGCAGTACAACTATCATGACACATACTGTGGTAGTTAGTGAATAGTAGGGAATATTAGCCATGACTTTTAAAATCCTTAGTTGCCAAAATCAAACCACCATTATTTATATCCTTGGTTGCTAGAACTGGACCATGGATGGTTGCATACACCCAACTCAGTGGAGCTGAAGTGGCTAGTGCTCTCTTCCTCACACCTCTTCCCTTCATCTTGACGAAATACAAGGGAGCAATAAGGGATTTTCTTTCTATCTTTTCTCCAACCATCAATGAAAATGGACATGCAAATGCAAGTTAAAGAGTAAAGAGAAGAATTAGAAATACGACAAATTGCTTTCAAAATATGAGGCCGATTTTGATTCAAGTGTGTTTTTTTTCAGTAGAATAATTCGTGGATTTAGAAGCTTTTCTACTAAAGATAAGGAGATTCCTTGCAATATAAAATTGCTTGTGAAAATACTATGGGCATAGAATTCCTAGGTCAAAGTTTACTATTGAATATTTTGATTATTTTGGATGGCTATACTTGGAGAGTTTAGAGATAAGCAGCATGAGTTGGATATAAGTCATGGTAGTACTTCGATGAAATTTAAGATCTAATCATCCATGGGAAAGGATGATGAAGAGAAGATAGAGTGCAAAGATGTTGGGAAAAGACAATCTCAAACAAGCTCCTCTATTCTATTCTATGATTTAGAGGCTAGGAACAAGGGCCATCGAACTGAAACTGGAACCGGACCCCGTACTACCCGACCGGTGATACGATTCGGTACGGATCCATGCTGGACTGAACCGACGAGGCAAAGAAGGGGAGAGGGAGAAGGATGAGAGAGAGGGGGGACAGAAGAAGAGGAGAGGAAGAGAGAGCCTTCGGTGGCCGTTGGAGGCCATCCAAGCTCTTGGCGATCTCAATAAAGGTGAAGGGAGGGAAGGAGAGAGAGAGAAAAATACTTATCGAGTCATCGAAAGCACTCGAAGGCCTCTAGACGGACAGCGATGCCACTATGACCTCTCTAACGGCCAGCGAGCTAGCGCCGAGGAAGGCCGAAGGGCCTCCGCCCTCATCCAGTTTGAAATAAGGGTTCGCCCTTGTTTCATATTTTTTCTATTGAAATTATTAAAAAAAAAAATTTATGGTGAAGTCAGCAACTGTGTTGCCGATTTCGTCCGATAAAAATCAAAAAAAATATGAAATAGAGGCGAACCTCTATTTCGAACTAGAAGAGGGCAGAGGCCCTCCTTCGGCCTCTGCCACCCTCAGCCTCCCTAAACACTAGCTTGCCGGCCGTTAGAAGGGTCGCAGCGGCATCACTGTCTGTCCAGAGGCCTCCGAGGGCCTCGGTGATCCGATAACATCTCTCCTTTCCTCCCTCCGCCCTTACCAAGCTCGACAAAAGCTTGGATGACCTCCGACGGCCATCGAAGGCCCTCTCTTTCTCTCGCTCTCCTCTCCTCCCTCTCTCTCTTCCTCTCTTTCTTCTCTCTCCCTCCAAGATGTCTGCTGTGCCGTTTTCTTTGCCAAAACCGGATCGATATCCCGTCGGTATGGTTCAGCATGGTCTGAACCATCCGGTTTGGGATGGTTTGGCAAACGCTACTAGGAAAGATGAAAAAACAAGGAAGAGTCTAGGGCCAAACATGGCCGATAAACTCTAAATTAGATCTAAGGGCCACTCAAGCTAATAAAAAGAGCAAAAACAAAAACTCTACTTGTTCTCATTTTTGACAGAAGTTATTCACAATTTTATCATATTTTAAATAGGTGAGGCATGACCAAATATGAAAACTACTGGTGGTAATACTAGTGAATTTCCAAACACTAGTATTCATGTGAAGGATCTGCTCTAAATTCTTACCTTTTTGGACTAGTTATTAAGAGCTTGCCAGGCATATTCAAACAATATTTTATTAGTGTATGCTATTTGTAGATGATATAATTTTAGTGGATGAACTAAGATTGGAGTAATCATAAGTTGGCAGGATAAAGGAGCGTACTAGAATCTAAGGGTTTAGGTTATATAGGACCATGACTAGATACTTTGGAATGTAGTTTTAGTAAACTTAGAAAAAGAGATGAATGTGAAATGGAAATTGAGGATCACAAAGTTCTTAAGAGCAATCATTTTCAAAATTTAAGATTGATTATTCGTAAGGAAGGGGATATTGATGTGGATGTTATCCATAGGATTAAAACAAGTTGGATAAAATGGAGAACTACAACTAGGATACTATATGATCATAGGATATCTCCCAAGTTGAAGGAAAAGTTTATAGAACAGCCATATGACCAGTATGCTTTATCGTACTAAATGTTGGGCAATCAGAAAATATGTGCACAAGATAAGTCTGGCTGCAATGAGAATGTTGAGATGAATATGTGGTAATACGAAAAAGATACAATAAGAAACGAAGTCCTTTTGTAGAATGACAAAGATAGCAACAATTGAAGAAAAATTGAAAAGATGATTTAGATGGTTTGGACATATACAATACCAGTCAAGGGATCCACCATTATGAAGGAGAGGTGTCATACATGTAGACAAGAAGGGACCAAATCACATGGGATGTAGTAGAATGAAGAACTTGATATCACTATATCTTTTAGAAAGTGTGGCCCTAAACAAAGCAGCATGGAGAAGGATTCATGCAGCCAACCCAACTAGTTTTGGATTAAGGCTTAGTTGAGTTGAGTTGTATCTTATTTCTTTACTCTCGAACTAATTTCTGGAAATTCATATTGGTTTAAATTTCAAAATATTTTTATTTTCTATATTATATTCCTAATTTCCTATAACTTAATTTCAGTGAAATTAAAAATTGACACATTAATTTCTGTCTATGTAACAATGACCTCAATTTCTGATTATTAAGTTTCTGTATATTATATTTCAGAAACTTAATTGCTGTATAATAAAATTATATTTATTAGATTTTTACACATAGTATTTCAGCTATTATAATTCAATATACGTTTCCTGCAACTCAGAATGTGAAATAGTGGTACAAATAAATATCAAAAAATTGACTTTTGGTTAATATAATCAGATGGTTCTAGTGGACCTAGAGGGTTTTCATGTCAGTCATAGCTGGCTTTATATTTTAGCCAACTGTGACTTCTAGGATCCATAACTCCTTCAAGACTTTCAGGTTCCTAGAAATAAGTTCATAAATTATTCAGGAATTGTGAAATTTTAGATTATAAAATTAGCTTAATGGCATCATATGAATATTAGGTCTTTGATAGGGTACCTTTTGTATATTTTGAACATTGTCAAGGTAGTGCTAGAGGAAAGTAACCATTGTCCTCTTCTAGCTTTTTCAAAACATTTTATTGTAAATTATATTTTACGCTGACATAACTTTATTAAATTTTTGCAAATTATACTTTTTGAAATAAAAATCTTATGTTGGATTACTTGCATAATTGCATTATTTTACTGCGTATGTTGCTTTATTAACTTGGATTGATCATGTGAATAATTGTGATGATGAAATAGTTGAAATTATTTAAAGTGCACGTTTGAAACCTCCTTTGAAAATGTGTATTTTGAGTAGCAATTTTGAACAAGACATCTGATTAGAATGTGAAAATATTTTGATTTCAAATATATTTTATAACTCTCAACCTGATTATGGTCTAGACCTTGCGAATGGAGATTATACATTAGTACATGCTGAAGATTAGCAATCTCAGTATCGTACCATACTGACACTTAATATGCAAAAGCATACCAATAGGGTGGTGGTTCAATTTTTCATTTTTCAATTATTTTCATTGTTATAGGCAATTTAAGGTTTAGAGGTCTTGGAAATATGATTTTAGGATTGTTTTAATGTTAGTTATTTTATATGGATCCCAAAGATCATATAATTGCTTGATTAATGCCTTGTAATAAATAAAAATAGACAATAGATAGTTTTAACTTGAAATATATATTAATATACTTGAATTAGAAAAATACTGATATCTAATCCCTCATCAAGTGTCTATATCACTTGTACAAGTTAGGGTCTCGTTTATAGTTAGGACCTTGGACTTGACTCTAACCTAAATACTACACCCAATCCTATATACAATAATCTAGAACTCCTACATGGCCATCTTAATACCGATTCAATCGGATACTAAGCTAGCCATTGCACCGAGGAAAGATCATGGTAAAAAATCTAACCCGTAATTTGCCTGAGACTGTGAAGGCTAGCAGCCACTAACATTCGTCTCAAATGAAGAATATGAATGCAGGTTTATAGTTTTGTTGTGCAAAATAGGATCTGGCATCTGATGAGGATCAAGGTATGTCCAGACTACGCATGTTATATCATCAGTTGTAGCAATACTGGATCCTGAGCCACCTCAGGGGCCTATCTCATATATGTCATTGTATCCTCATGAGCTTTTCATTGTGCATCATCACCATGGTTTCCATCCCGCGTGACATGAGTGAAACAAGACTCGCCAGTGAATTGACTCAGACTATGTGGCTGCAAGACATACACACCCTCGCCATGTCCACTGCTACCTCCCTTGTAACCAAATGCATCATTGCTTGGACTGCCATTAGTACCATGAACCATCAATCCTGTCATGCGGGCATCTAGGAACCAAACATCCAAAGGCTTAGTGGTCCCAGGATTTGAGTGAAATGGCCCCATACCAACCCTCTTTAATGGATTTATAGCTTTCTTTCCTATCCCTTCTTGCTACTCTGACGAACTGCTCTCCTTCCATAGCTATCCTTCTTGATTGGCACTATTGGGTGACTCACCTAAAACACTACCCTGATTGGTCCAACCTTCCTAACTAGTCTAGGTGCCATGGTGACCTCTCCTCAACATCTCCCTATCATAACTCTCAGTGAAGGTCTCAGATATAGAGCCTTACGATCTCGATTGGCTCTCCTTGACCTCTATGGTTGCTCCAGCTGCTGGGCATTGGCAGCTTCTAATTGTGGCAACTGTTGCTCTGCCCATAGCTCTAATTCATCCCAGCTTTCTTTGGTGTCATACTAGGTGGTCAATGAGGTGTCTTTGCTCGAGTTTTGGCTGTTGCTGGCCCCTGAGCCAACCTGTCATGGAATCCTCATCCTTATATATATACAAAGCCATTATAAGGTGGGTCATCATATTTCAGCTACACCTCATGGATGCATTTCAATCTAGGTCATAGATTGCAGTGCACATAGACTAAGTTATTCAATCTCTTATATGTCAGGCAATTCCTTTGTTGTGTATTAACGAGAAGGTTGACCAATTGTACTCACAACCAATGGAGGAGACTATCTATAGGAGGATCTGGATTACTGATCTCCTGAAGTTTTTAGATGATAGTCCAAAAGGGGACCACCATATAGCATCAAATGCAATCAACTAAATTGCATATTAGACACCATATATCATAAAATATTAGAACAGATGGAGTCAATATTCAACAATACGTGAATTCATATGGTCTTTGATTGCCAAAACTGCCTTTTCACCAAAGCTACTAGAGCCCCCCCTCCTCACCAGTCCTCTAGCAAGCGCAGCAGCCCTCCAACTGCCTCGGTGGGCCTCCGAAGACTCCCCCTCTCCCTCTCCTTCCCTCCCCCATTCTCTCTCTTTCCTTTCTTTCTTCTCCCTCCGCCCTACCATGTCAATTCAAGCCCAGTGCGAAATGGTACGGGACCAGTTAGGATGCCGATACTAGTGCAGCAAACCTTGCAATGGAGTGCATGATAGTATTTATAAGAATAAACAAGCAATAAGGAATTAAGATTATACTTGGACTACCTACTAGATTCAACTCATTGCCCATCTAGCAATCTCACCATAATGACTCTTCAACATGCTTCACATCTGCCTGCCTGATCTTAGCCTTGGCAGTCATCATATGATACAAAAACCTATTGGGTACATCCTGCTATCCATAGTCCTAAGCACTCAATACATTGGTGTAACCATGCAAGTGACTTAACTACTCTCTCAATCCACTTCCAAACTGCTGGCTTGTCACTAAGCCCTCCATATGGCTCCCTTCCATGCGACTGCGAGCACGTCTGCTCTCCTACCACTCTACACTGATGAAACGTAATACAAGCTTACCTTCCCTCAATGAGGTTATAAAGTGCAATGTAGGGCATCGCAAAGTGGGTGATTGCTGACCTCACCCTACTTCATCATGTATGGCCATATATGAATAGCTATGGCCTAGAATCTCCACCACCTACTTCACCCTGCAAACCTTGCCTTGTCCATTAGCATCAAGTCTATTCAATGGGGAGCACATGCATGGCCTCCTGATCATCAAAATATCCACAAGAAATTTGCATTGTGGTCCATTATCGGAAACCACCTACATGATATGATGCTTCCCTATTAATCAATGACCCAGATCCAAGTTCAACATGCGTGTTCATCACTCGTCAGAAGCATTAGCTGACTTATCAAAAAATGTATTTTTTATCACAATATCTCAAAAAATTTATGATGCCTCAATTGTTGAGCCCTGTCTAACCATCACACATCAATGTCAACCCATAAATGTCCCAGTTCCTCTGGTAGGAGGCTATCCATCTCTCCAACTTTCCCTTGTTAATATCAAGCAAGTCATCATGGATATCCCTTGATCTAGGAGGATCAAAACCCCAATTAGCTTTCCAGAGTCGATAGCAAAGCGATAGTAGGTGTTATTTGTCACATTTACAAGGAAGTGGATGTAGTAGCACAACTAAGGGGCTGCAGTTAAACTGAAAATGTAGGTCCAGTTGTAGGATAGGTCAACTCACATATTTGGAGGCTTATAGCTAGATTGCAAGCCGCAAGTCAAGTTGCAACATGAATGCAACTCAAGCCCGACATATAGTAGGTGGGTTGCTACCAAATTGGCCATAGGACGAGTTGTAGGCGAGCTAAGTCCCCCTCCATGCCCTCAAATCCCCCATCCTCCCTTCTCCAAGCACCCCTACAAGTATGCACCCCTCCTCATGCTCCCGCTCCGGCTCCCGCATTCACCTTCTCACCAGCACTAGAAATCTCAACCCTTGCCATCTAGCCTCCAAAACCTCATGATCAGCCATACCTTATTGCCCTCTACCACCACAGCACCACCCACATCATCGCCACTCTTCTCCCCTGGCCCCCTCCCTTACCGCCACCTTTGGCCAAACCCTCTATGCCCTCGACTCTACAATCCCCTCTCTGAGCACCCATTCTCTGAGAGTGCATCCCTTCCCTGCTGTGCATCCCTTCCCTGCTGTGCTTCCCCCATCATCCTCCTCATAAGAAGCTTGGGCCTTGCCGAGGATGCCAGAATTAAGGATGTTGACTTTGCACTAGCCAAAGTAGGGAACTGGCTAGACATTTTGTTGTCATCAACAACTTCGACCGGGTCCACGAGGCAGGAGCATGTCTTGGCATGAAGGATGGAGGGGTGGTGAAAGAGGCATTGGAGGTGCAATAGAGGACCTCACTGATAGCAGGTGTCATGGGTGTCATTATTGGAGGAGCCATAGGAGTAGCAAGAGGAGGGAGGCCTTGACGGAGGGGTTTCAAAAGGAGATGAAGAACTACTTGGAGCTATTGGAGGAGGGTTTCTTAAGCTCCTCCAACTCGAGGTCCTTGTCAAGGGCCATGTCAGCTTTGGAGGCTCATTACTCGTGCAAGAATGAGCTGATCAACTAAAATAGTGGGTCTAATCTCCTTCATGGGTAGGTGCTGTCGTGCTAGTTTGAGAAGTTGAATCCACTATCCCTAGTGCCCATCAATGCTGGAGAAGATCTACTACACCCCTCTAACACCTCCACCCAAACCCCTCCACCTCGAGTCATGAATGGTTGCCCGTCAAGTGCATCTCTGGACTTCTTCCTTCTTATCACAACAAAAGCCCCAAAAGTAAATGCCATCCAGCATCCACCCTTGATAAGCCCTCTCACCAGCTCCTCTTATAGGCCAATTATGTCCTAGCAGGCCCAAACCAAACCCTTAGACATCAAGGGTCCAAATTGTGTCTCGTGCCCGACAACTTCCTCCCTCTACCATTGATCATTCAAACTCCTATATGGTAGCCTAAATTTGGCCCTCCATGTCATCTAGATTCAAAGCCTCATGGTCCCCTAGTTCCTTGGAGTGATATGATGGTGGCTCAATTGCCCAATAATGAATCTTTACCAATTTCTCTATACTTTTCTTGCCCTTCCGAAAGTCAAGAAAGTGTTTCTTCATCAACTATTAAACCTCTTAAGGGCATTTTCTGAATGTAGTTACATTGGAGTAACTGCCATCTAAAGGCTGCTTCAATCTAAACCCCCCACCCTTGTCCACTCTGCATCATACCACTTGCACCTTCAATGGTGTCAACCTGAGATCATTACACGGTGCTCCCAACTAATGTTAGCATCCTTGTCCTTGTTAAATTCATTTCTGCAAGTTTAACAGCCATATGTTATAAACCACCTCCATTATTAACACAAATACATAATGGATCTATACTTTCTAAAACAAATATATATATATATATATATATATATATTCGTTGATATTTTAGTGACTTTTATAATTTAATTTCACTTAATCATATGGTAGTTTATAAAATAATGTAAAATTATGCATCACATTGTCCTAGAAAATGTCACAATTAGGAAATACACATTGCCATACTTTTCATGATTTCTAGCTGAATTAATAATTTTTTAAGTTCTTAAACATGTAAACATTTGAAATATAAATTGTAATGCAAAAAATAGCAGTATCACTTAAGAAAATACTTCTAAATTACTTTTATAAATTATCTGAAGATTTTACTTTAATTCAGATCAAGATTTACCATACCGTGCCGAACCGGCCGGTACACCCCATCTCATACCGGACCGACAGGGAACCAGCACGATTCGGCCGGTAAAATCAGTACACCGACGGTACCGAAGAAAAAACGAAAGTGAGAAAGAAAGAGAGAGGGGAGGGGAGGGGAGGGAGGTGGGAGCTGCTGGAGGCCGACGGTGGCCGGCTCGACCGTCGGAGGGCTTCCGAGCCCCGTATCGCCCGATAGGGCTTTCAAAAGAGCAAAAAAGAGAGAGAGCTCGGAGGGAGGACGGGGAACCTACCGAACGGACGGTGCCTCCGTTGCGAGGCTCCCGATGGCCGGCGAGCCGACGCCGACGGCCTGAAGACGGTCGAACGGGCGAAGCCACGGACTTCTTTTTCGAAACAGACGACGTCTGTTTCGATTTTTTTTTTGTTTAAACTTATGAAGTCGGCAACTGGGTTGCCGACTTAAAAATTTTTTTAAAAAAAAATAAAATCGTGAAACTGGCAAATCGTTTGCCGACTTCACTTAAAACCATGTTTTTTAAAAAAATTTGCGAAACAGGGACGATGCCCTGTTTCACGCCTGCAGCACCGCGCGTGTGGACTGCGCCCTCCGACGGCCACGACGGCCAGTTGGAGGCCGTCCGACGGCCCTACCGGCTCCTTCCCCTCCCTATTTTTTCTTCCTCTTTCTCTCTCTATTTCTCTCTTTTTTCTTCCGATTCGGATCGTCGGTTCGGTACGGTATGAAACCATACCGAACCGTACCGCCGGCCGACCGAAACGACCGAGAGTACCGATTCAGCATACCTTGATTCAGATTAATTTAGGCCCCTACTAGGATTACTACACATTTGTTTCAGCCCATGAGTATGCCCTACTCACCAAAATTTTTGAATTTATTAAATTGGTTAGGTTTGGTAACCATAACAATACCAATTTAACAAATTATTGCCAGAAAATAATAGCAAGATATGGCCCAAAAAGCATGCTATAGGTTGTTCTTGAAATTTTTTAACATTATTTTTTAAGTACTACTTTTTGATCCCAAAATAATTTTATTCTACAATATTATAAAAGCTATGAAAATTCATTATCTTTACTATTATACTATACAATAAAGGAGAGTCCAGTACTCTCTTAGCATGACATTTGTCAAGCTTTAAATATGCCATGTGTCAAGCTTTGGACACGCTACGTTGTCATTTGTTTTTAAGTTAGAAGAAGGGTGTTTTCCTCCCCCACATGCAACTCAGATCTCCCACTGCAGCCTGCTCTACATGTTGAACAGTGATGGGTATTTCTTTTTTTTTAGTTGAGAATTCAGAGAATATGAAGGCATTTCACCGGCCGTATGCCCTTTCGTGTGACACCAACCTTTCATGCACTGAAGGATCAATGGTGGCATGGTTGATCGTCTGGCCGAGCATGGCTTGGAGAGCGGAAGGGAATGGTATTAGATCTGGCTGATCTCTCTCTCTTTCTTTTCAATCCCTTCTTCCCCCCTCCCACCCATCCTTGGTTTTGAATCATCATGGCACCTCCGACAACCTCACCATCCCCTTCACCCTCACTGTCGACATCTCCGATGCCTTTGCCCTCCTTCCTCATCCTTATTGCATCTCTCTCTCTCAATCCCTCCCTTCCCTCTCGATCTATTTTGCCACTGAGCTCCCACGAGCAAGGTGGAGAGAGAGAGAGAGAGAGAGGAGG